>PVKW010002371.1:70682-120706 GCA_004027895.1 Orientallactaga bullata | reverse complement strand
GCTGCTTCAAGGAGCCCCTGGGGACCTGGCACAAGCCATGACTGGACTGGAAGTGCGAGTCATTTGAAATGAACTAACTGTTCTGTTTATCCAAATAGGGGAAACCTTGTGCAAGATGAGAGGCCTGGCTGTGTACAGTTAAACTTAAGTGTGACTGAGTGAACTCATGGGCCGTATGTGTGTGTGTGTGTGTGTGTGTAACTTTAAAAAATGTACAATTAAAATAAAACATATACAGGACCTAAATACATAGCTCTCAAAAGAACACAAGTGGCCAGTAGAGCTATGAGAAGATGACCGACATCAGCCATTGGGGAAATACAACTTAAAATCACCGTGAGCTGGCTTCTCACATGTAAGGATGTAAGCGTGTCTTCAAGGCGCGTGGTGGCTGGAATCACAGGAGCCCTTTCAGCCTTCCGTCTTTCACTGGAGGCTCAGTATTGATCCCTAGAGGAGGAAAGGAAGTAATGCCATGTGGGAGACAAACTTCCCAAGTCCTAGCAGTTGCCCATCCCTTCCTGTACCACGGCAAGAGCAATCATTTAATCTTTCCTCACAGATCTGCTACTTTTTCATGATGTCCGACACCAACCCAGCCCCTAGTCTCCACTTCAGTTCTCTACACATTCGATTTTTCTGTCTCGTCTGGCTTATTTCACTTTGCAGAAAGAATATTATCTAGGTCTGTCTGTGTTGTGACTCAAGGGAAGGTGTGTGTGTGTGTGTGTGTGTGTATGTATGTATGTATGAGGGGGCACATGTGGCTACATGTGCATGTGGAGGCCAGAGGTCAACACTGGAGTCTTCCTCAGTTGCTCCCCACTTTACGCTTTTATATATATATATATATATATATATATATATATATATATATATACATACACACACACACACACACACACACACACACATATATTTGGTTTTTTTCATTTTTCGGTTCTTTCAAGGTAGGGTCTCACTCTAGCCCAGGCTGACCTGGAATTCACTATTTAGTCTCAGGGTGGCCTTGAACTCATGGCGATCCTCCTACCTTTGCCTCCCAAATGCTGGGATTAAAGCCGTGTGCCACCACGCCCGGCTCCACTTTACGCTTTTGAGACAGGGTCTCTCTCCAAACCACAGCTCACCAATTTGGCTGATTGGTGAGCCCAGGATTCCCTGTCTATGCCTTCTCAGTGCTGCACTTGTAGATATGTGCTACCACACCCAGCATTTATACAAGGGCGCTTATATCCTCATGTTTGTGACGCAAGTGCTGCTGAGCTGAGATCTCCCCAGCCTGGGATCTCCTCTCCTTTTTTTTTTTTTTACGTTTTTTTATTGACAACTTCTATACTTACATACAAAAAACGCATGATAATTCCCTCCCCTCCCCCCATCCCCCTTTAGAACTCCAATCTCCGTCATATCCCTTCCCTCTCTCCATCAGTCTCGGATCTCCTCTTCTTAAGGCTGAAGAGTAGTCCATTGTGTCTCTACCATGCTTGCTTTATCCATCCTTCAGGTGATGGCGACTCCACATTGTGCCCTAAGTTATGACAGGTGCTGTCAGTGAATGTGACTCATGCTGCAAATCTCTCCATGAGCTCATGAATGTCATTTCCTTTGGATGTATACTTAGAAGAGGGGTTACTGAATCATATGATAATTCTTTATTTTTATTTATTTATTTTGAGAGAAAGAGGCAGAGAGAGAGAATGGGTGTTCCAAGGCCTCCAGTCACTGCAGACAAACTTCAGATAGATGTGCCCCCTTGTGCATCTGGCTTACGTGGGTCCTGGGGAATCAAACCGAGGTCCTTTGGCTTTACAGGCAAGTGCCTTAACCACTAAGCCATCTCTCCACCCCCCCCTTAAAAAAATTTTCCTTTTCCATAATGGCTGAACTCTCACCATGGGAATGCAAGGGTTCTGTAACCATTATCTTGTTGCTGGGACAGAATTCCCAACTAGAAGCAGCTTGTGAAAGGAAAGGGTTTATATCCAGCTTACAGTTTCAGAAAGTTTGATCATGGTGGGAAAGCATGGCAGGAGCAGACAGCCAGGCAGCCCATCTCCATGTCGGCAGGGAGGAAGCAGCAATGATGAACTGAGTGCAGCTGGCAGTACTGGGCTGTTAGCACCCTGAGGTCTGCCCCCCAGTGACACCTCCACCAGGCTTCATCACACACATGAGGCTGTGGGGATATATTAAATTCAAAGTACCACAGGCTCCCTTCTCTACATGCTGTTACCAACACTCATTATCTTTTGATTTTGATAGCAGCCATGCACTTGTGAGGTGGTAATCCCAGAGTGGTTTGGGTTGGCATTTCCTTAACATTTAGCCATGTGGAATACTTTTATATACTTGGCCATTTTCATATCATTTAAAAAAAAAAAACTCTCCCTGTTTTTTTTTTTTTTGGTAATTTTTAAATTTTTATTTGAGAGGGAGAGAGAGAGAGAAAGAGGCAGATAGAGAGAATGGGCACAGTAGGACCTACAGCCACTACAACGAACTCCAGGTGCATGTGCCATCTTGTGTATCTGGCTTACGTGGGTCCCAGGGAATCGAACCTGGATCCTTTGGCTTTGCAGGCAAGTGCCTTAACCACTAAGCCATCTCTGCAGCCCTTTCATATCATTTTTGACAGAATATCTATTCCAGCCTTGGTCTTATTCTTTGATTAGATTACACACTGTCTTTTGTAAATTTTGAACTTCACAGTTTGAACACATTACATATAGATTACATGTCTGCTTGATATTGGTTTGTATAACTTGAATAAAACCTTGGATATCAGGTACATACATATCAGATACCTGATACCATACATATCAGATACATGGTTGACAAACACTTTCCCATTTCGTAGGCTGCTTTTTCTTCATTTTGTGGCTTCTTTCCTTTGCTGTGCAGAAGCTTTTATAGTTTGATATAGTCTTGTTTATTTATTCATGTTGCTTTTGTAGTTTGAGCTTTTGATATGATATCTAAGAAGTCACTTCCAAGGCCAGTGATTTCCTCTAGGAGTTTTACAGTTTATGGTCTTACATTTTAGTTTTTTTTTTTTTTTTAACTATCCATTTAAAGATGATTTTTATATATGACATAAAGGTCTGATTTTCTTTTGTACATGGAAATGGATAGTTCCAGCACCATTTCTGAAAGAAATAGTTTCTCCATTGTGTCCTCTCAATGCCTTTGTTAAAAATGAGTTGTCTCAGGCTGGAGAGAGAGCTCAGCGGTGAAGGCATTTGCCTGCAAAGCCTAACCAGATTTGAGTCCTCAGTACTCACGTAAAGCCAGACGCACAAAGTGGCGCATGCGTCAGGAGTTCGTTCGCAGCAACTGGAAACCCTAGTATATCTGTTCTTTCTCCGCTCTTTCTCTCTCTGCTTGGAAATAAATAAGGAATGGCTTTGAGAAGCCATCCCCCCCTCCCCCGTAAAAAAATGAAAAATGAGTTGACCTCATGTGATTGGATTTCTGTTCCTCAGGTTTATGTGTCTGTTTTTATCAGTATTATACTGATTTCATTTCTATCACTGTGTAATATAATTTTTTTGCTTGTGTATACGCAATGTGGCGGATGTGGTAAGTGAGTGTGTACGTGTAATGTGATGGACAGAGTATAATGTGTGTGTGTGTGGTATATGCATGTGTTTGTGCCCATGTGGTACCTTCACTCGCCTGCAGTGGACTGAGCAGAACACTGGCTGTCTCGCTCCATCACTCTGCCACCTGTTCCTAGTGAAGCAGGAGACTCTTGCTTTCTTTCGTAAGCTCTGATAATTCCCGGTCTCTGCTTCCCTACAGGACTGGGGTTTCAGACACATGTGGCCACGCCCAGATATTTTTGTGCATCCTGGGGATTTAACCTGATGCAGCCTCAGGCCTCTTCAGGCCCTCATGCTTGCACAGAAAGTGCTCTCCATAACTGCTGAGCCATCTCTCCTGCCCAGCTTGTATAGGATTTTAAATCATGATGTGTATATATAACATCTCTACCCCTTTTCCCCACCTCAGAATTACACTGGCTAATTGGGATATATATATATATATATATTTTGGTTTTGCGAGGTAGGGTCTCACTCTGGTCCAGACTGACCTGGAATTAACTATGTAGTCTCAGGGTGGCCTCGAACTCTCGGCGATCCTCCTACCTCTGCCTCCTGAGTGCTGGGATTAAAGGCGTGCGCCACCACACCCAGCTTTAATTGGGATATTTTGTGGTTGTGTGCAAATTTTACATTTCTCTGTGAGAAATGCCATTGGGACTGCCTCTGCTACATATATTTAGGTAGGAAGAACATCTATTATATTTCAGGAGCATGAAATATCATGTATTTGTGTGCTTAGTTTTTTGTTTTTTTTTTTAATTTTAGGTATTTGCAAGGAGAGAGAGAACATGGGTGTGCCCGGGCTTCTTGCCACTGCAGATGAACTCCAGATGCATGTGCCACTTTGTGCATGTGACTCTGCCTGGGTTTTGGGGAATTAAACTCGGGCCATCAGGCTTTTCAAGCAAGTGCTTTAACTGCTGAGCCATCTCTCCAGCCCTGTGTCTTTACAATTTCCTTTATCTGTATTTTTATAGTTCTTAGTGTACACTTTCACCTCAGGCCAATTGTCCCTAAGCTGTTTCTCCTGTCATAAGTGGGACTGTTTCCTTTTCAGGTAGGTCATCATTTGGACATAGAAGCGTCATGGAGTTTGTGTATTCATACCTTGCAGCTGTACTGAATTCATTAATTAGATTTACTAGGGTTTTTTTTTTTTTTTTTGGTGGAATCTCTGAGGTTTTGTATATACAGAATCATGTCATCTGCAGATATAGACAGCCTCACTTCCCTTCTTTGTTTCTTTTTCTTGCCTGATTGTTTTTGCTAGTACAAAGTGGGATGGAGGTAGTGAAAGGGGGCACCTTTGCATTGCGACAGATCTTATGGAAAAGCCTTCTGTTTGACCCCACGAATTATGTTAGCTGTGAGCTTTCTATAAATGACTTTTATTATGTTGAAGAACTTTCTCTCTATACCTAAACTGTTAGGAGTTTTTTTGTTTTTAAATTTTTTTTAAAGAAATTTTATTTATTTATTTATTTGAGAGCAACAGACAGAAAGAGGCAGAGAGAGAGAGTGGGTGTGCCAGGGCCTCCAACCACTGCAAACGAACTCCAGATGCATGCGCCATCTAGTTCATCTGGCTTATGTGGGTCCTGGGGAATTGAGCCTCAAACCGGGATCCTTAGACTTCATAGGCAAGCATTAACTGCTAAGCCATCTCTCTAGCCCCCATTGTTTTTAAAATTTTTATTTTATTTATTAGAGAGGATGGCAGATAGAGAATGGGTATGCCAGGGCCTCTAGCCACTGTAAATGAAAGGCAAGCAAGTGCCTTAACCACTAAGCCATTTCTCCAGCCCTGTTAGGAGTTTTTCTAAGGGGACATCGTCCAGTTATCTGTTTGCATCCACTGATAGGATTGCGTAGTGTTGCCTCGCACTTGTTAGCCTCTTGCTGGTTGTTTTGGGAGAGTAGATGCTAACCTGTGTGCTGTACAATCTTTCTGATGTGCTGCTGGGTTCAGTTACCAGCATTTGATTGAGGATATCTACATCGTTTTGTTCACTGGCCTGTTTTTTTTTTTTTTTTTTTTTTTTTGTGGTGTTTTGGCTTGGGTATTAAGGTGATGTTAGCCTCATAAAATGTGTTAGGGAGGGTTCCCTCCAACTTTGTTATTTATTTATTTATTTATTTTGGGAATAGTTGAAGAAGTATTGGCATGAATTCTTTTTTCAGAGTTTGATAGACTTCAGCTGTGAAGCCATCTGGTCCTGGGCTTCTGTTTATTGAGAGATCTTTCATTCCTATTTTAATCTTTGTTTTGTCCTGGACTCTTTCAGGCCCCTTACCCTGGGACAGGGTGGTAGTCTTGTCCTAACTCCTTCCTGAAGATCAGGAGGTGGTTGTTGGCTCCGGGTGAGACAGTATCTCCCCACTGTTTACGCTGCTGAAGTCTCCCCCACCCTTGGCTGCTAGCCTCAAGCGCCACCTCTTCCAGGAAGCCCTCCCTGTTCCTCCAGGCCAGCTGACATCACTCTCCTGCTCCATGCTTCCCCACACCTTTTCTGACCCTTACCACAGTGACTCTGCCTATATGTTCAAGCTCTGTGACATGTGTGTCCCTCACTGGCTTTGTCACTGCCTCACTTGTGAGGCCCTAGGGCTGTGGCAGCAGCAGGCTCCCTACCGCAGGACCTTGCCCAGGGTCTGGTGATAGGCTGAGCAGAGGCTGCATGCTATTACAGAGCTTGGCACAGCTGGCATTGGGTTCAGGTCTTGAGTTTCATTGCTTCCTTAGCCTTTGGCTTGAGAAGCGTGCTGCATGTCTCTGGCCCTCAGTGGCGTCATTGAAAAATCGGCCTATCTGTGACCACTGGAGAGACACAAAACTCATCAGTGTGCTGAGAAGTGGTGAGAGTGGAGTGTTCAGCACTAAGTGAGACATCTCTGTCACATGCTTCAAGGCTTGGAGGACTATTGCAGAAGACGGGGTGGGAGAAGGAATGTAAGAGCCAAAAGAAAGGGGAGGAGTGCCTTGTAATACTGTTTTCCAGACACAATGGCTATTGTTACCTGCACAAGACCTGCATAGTACTGAGCCCATTGACATGTTACAGATGATGGTGGAGGACACACACACACACACACACACACACACAAAATCAGAATGGAAGAGAGGTTGATCGCAAAGAAGGGATTCAGTGAAAATGGAAACAGTTTAAGAAAAGGGCTGGAGAGATGGTTCAGAAGTTAAGGCACTTGTCTGCAAAGCTTAATGACCCAAGTTCAATTCCCCAGGACCCACATAAAGCCAGATGCACAAAGTGGCACATGCATCTGGAGTCCATTTGCAGTGGCTGAAGGCCCTGGTGTACCCATTCTCTCTCCATTTCCTTCTGCTTGCAAACTAGTTTTTTTTTTTTTTTTCAAAGAAAAAGAAAAATAGGCCTAGGTACTGCCTACTGCCAGGACTGTCACGAGGACGGAGTGAGCTTGTTTTTGTAAAACCCTCAGCACTGCGCGTGGCATCTGCCAAGAGCTTAGTAGCTGTTCATCACAGAAAAAGACAGCAGCACACACAGGCTGCTAAAGACGATGGAGCGCAGGCGTCAAACTCTCAGAGACTTCTCATCCATTCACCTGTACCAGCTGATCCTATGAGGAACCCAACAAGCTTGGTGTGCCATGCCATACAAGTTCATTTTCCACTCATGCCAAGTCTCAGTGGATGGGATGCTCTGTTCTGGGTATTCAGAAACCCGGGTTCTGCCTCCTCAGGATACACGAGAAACTACTGTTGGGTGTGAGGTGGGCAAGTCAAGGTATGTGTACCATCCTTCTGCTCACATGATTGTGCAAAGCATAGGACCCGGCCATACCTCCCTCCCTGCTGGAGAGGTGGAGAACTGGGGCCTAGCAGTGTGCCTGAGAAGAGATGCTCTCTGATCTAGTAACTTCCATCCATGTAGAAGCCACCTCCTCATTGCTGGGACAAAACCCCAACCAGAAGCAGCTGATGGGAGGAAAGGGCTGATTTTGGCTTACAGTTTAGAGGGGAAGCTCCATCATGGTGGAGAAAGCAGAGCAGAGCAGGCAGCCAGCTCACATCTTCATACATCAGCAGCAGGGAGGGAGCAGCCAGCCAGACTGAGCGGAGCTAGCTCTGAACACTCAGAGGGCTGGACTAATAAAATCCCAAGGCCCGCCCCCAGTGACACAATTCCTCCAGCAAGGCTCCACCTCCCAAAGGCTCTACCAGCTGGAGACTAAGTAGGAGGCTTCATCACAAACGCTTGAGGCCATGGGGAATATTTTACATTCAAACCACCACAGGCAGTGTTGACCTCTTCCCCTGTTGTCCTACCATGTGTGTCATTTCTGTCCTATTCCTGAACAAAATGTGTTACTAATCACAGTTCTTCTTTTTTTTATTATTATTTTTTATTGACTTTTAATCTTACATACCAAAAAAACCCCCACCTGATATTTCCCTCCCCTCCCCCATTCCACTTTAGAACTCCCGTCTCCATCATATCCCCTCCCTCTCTCCATTAGTCTCTTTCCTAATTTGATGACATCATCTTTTTCCTCTATTTTGAGGGTCTTGCAAAGATATTGCTAGGCACTACAAGATCATGGATATCGAGGCCAATTTCTGTCTGGGCAGTTGCATTGTAAGAGGTCATGTCCTTCCTTTGGCTCTTCCATTCTATCTGCCCCCTCTTCCGCAATGGTCCCTGAGCCATTGGAGGGTGTGACAGAGGTGTTTCAGTGCTGGGCACTCCTCCATCCCTTCTTCTCAGCACTATGTTGCCTTCTGGGTCATCCCAGTGGTCATCACCATCTGAAAAGAGAAGCTTCTCTAGCCAGAAGTGAGAGTAGCGTTAATATGTGAACATGAACACACAGTTCTTCTTAAATCACTCAGTGTTGAACTTAACAGGAAAAGCAGAATACCTCTATACATAGCTTCAAGCCTAACTGTAGCATTGTTCAGCCCTGCGGCTGCTGGCACCTGCTTGAGGCTGGTTGCTGGGCTCTTTCAAAGGAGACAATGGTCCTCCTGAGCCACTGGATCTACTCCAAGACCCCCCCCCCCCACGGTACTGAACCCCACATGCATCATGTTCTCTTATACATACTCATCTATGATAAAGTTTTAATTTATAAGGCAGCACATGAGGAGGTTAACCTCACTAAGTGATAATAGAATAATGATATCAGTGTACTGTACCACAGGTTTGAGCAGTGGTGCCAGTATTGAATGAACTCAAACCGACTCTTACGATCTTTGTGCCAGTCAGCTGGTAACGGAGACTCGACTCACATGCTTTGCTCACAGGGGTCTTTGCTCTCTGGGGTCTGCCCACCCCAAGTTATAAAAATTCCAGCCCTGACCATCAAAAACCCAGGTGCCTGGCTCTCCCTGCAATGCTGCTGGCCAGCTGGAAGGTGTTGGGATTTCCATTGTGGGCTGGAGGAGAGGGGCCCAGGGAAGTGAACTTACCCTCATCCTCCCCTTCTTTCCTCCCTCCATCGTTCAGTGCTTCACTGGGGGGTTTTGAGGAGTCAGGGCACCTGCTTGACCCCTGGCTGCCAGCTGTTCTTGCCTTCCAAAAGCATGTGCAGAGCCAGTGTGAGTGGGTGTTTTCCATGCAGAGTCCTAAGAAAGGAAGAGCAGGGCTGGAGAGATGGCTTAGTGGTGAAGCCTAAGGACCCTGGTTTGAGGCTTGATTCCCCAGTACCCACGTAAGCCAGATGCACAAGGTGGCACATGCATCTGGAATTTGTTTGCAGTGGCTGGAGGCTACGGTGTGCCCATTCTTTCTCTCTCTTCCTCTTTCTGTGTCTGTCATTCTCAAATAAATAAATTAATAAGTAAAAATAAACAAAAAAAGAAAGGAAGAGCAGATGGTGACCAGAGTGTCTATAGGGAGGGAGCTAACTGGATGATGTGGCCAGTGAGTCCTCTTCTTCAGAAGCGCTCTCCCCAGTGGTCTCTGCCATCTCGGTTTGGTCATCTACCACCCCTTCCCTGCCTACAGCTTGCTCTCCCTCGCCTCACTGGTCTCCATGGACTTCTGAGTAGTTACTTGACACAGAGCAATGATTGGCTTGTTTGGCCCGTCTTACACCTGTGTACGCTAATGGAGAGCAAGTCTCCTGGGAACGGCCGTGCCCACAGCTCAGGGCTGGGCCTGAGCTTTTCGCATACCTTCGTCTGTGTGGGAGAGAGGGGCTGGCTTGCGAGCTTCCTGTAACGTGGCTTTCAACTCCAAAAGAGATTCCCTGCCATGTGACAGTTCCCTCCTTGAGTATTGGGTACTTGGTGGTTCTGTTTTGTGTTTGGGAAATGTTCCTGGCTTTCTCCTAAGTGCTATTAACAGCCCCATTTTACAGATGGGGAAACTGAGACCTAAGTAACTTGTCGAAGGTCACTGAGCCAGCATGTGGCAGATCTGAGATTGCCACACACACTGGCCTATCCTAAAGTTGAGGAGGGCCAGCAGTGTCCCTTGGGAGGCCCTTGCAGAGACCTTGCTGTGTCAGGTCCTTAGGTCCCTCAACGTGGGTTTTGACTCTTCTGTCCCTGCCACTTGTGTCTGGAAGGCGGGAGGGAAATAGCGGTGGGACTGGACATTGGAGGTGACAATGGGTATCTGATGAGGAAGGGCACCACATTCTGTTAGTCTGTTGGTCTGTTGCCGTGCCCAGGTGGGTGAGGGCCTTGCTACCCCATTGCCCAGGTAAGAATGCTAGGTGAGTGAACCATCCTGGTGTTGCCTGGCCTGAGAATCAGTAAACGTGGAAGCCTGGGGCCCCTAACGTGGGGCGAGCCAGCCAGCCTTTCATGTAGAGGTGTGTAGGGGGAACCCAGTTTCAGAATGCTGAAGGATTCCTGCCCAGAGTCACCAGCAAGAGGTAAAGGCAGCTGGCTCTGACCCTCTCTCTACCTCTCAACAACTTCAGCTGCCAAACTGGGCTGTGATGGAAATCAGGTGGTTTGTCAGAGCTGAGTTAATCCTGACTCAAAGGGTGTGACCAGAGAAGGCTCACCACCTCTCTCTCTTCCTCCCTTCTCTGAGCCAGGCCCCTCAGCATGGGGCCAAACACTCACTCCTCCAGGCAGACCTGGGACTGCTGGGCAGAAGGCTTTGGGGGGCGGGGCAGGTAAGGGCAGGACAGAGCGGAGAATGGAGAAAACAGGTTTCTGTGGTACTCCTCTCCACTCACTGTGTGACCTTGTCTCGTCACTTTACCTCTCTGAGCCTATTTTCTGGTCTGCAAACAGGACTGCGTGCAGAGTGAGGAAGGAGATGTCAGCCCTGTGCTCCTGTGGCTGTTAACTCATTATCAGGATGTCTGTATCTTCCCTCCCCATTATGGAGCCTCCTGACAGACTTGATTTCTCACAGAGGGGTTGCAAACTGGGGCCTGTAGAGTTGCTTAATAAAGGAAATTGAAGTAGATGCCACCATTCTGGAATGATGTAAAAACTTCGACTTGAGATGGTTCTGGAAAAGTGGGCCTTGCTGGCTTCGAGGCAGCCCTTGGCCAAGGACAGTTGAGAATGAACTACCCAGCTCCGTGCTGTGCCCCAGGCCCCCACCCTCACCTGTTCCCCCTTCCTATGAAACCTACACCCCTATTCCTAATGAGCTACTTTATGAGGCTGGAGGATTCCCCATAAATTGTAGGCAAAGGTGGAGCTGAACAGACCTATGGGATTTTGTCAGTGGGGAGGTGTAAGAGCTGGGGATGGAAGCCCTGCACCTGGACGGCAAGGCAGGTGTGATCAATTCAGGGGCTTTGGTTACTGTAAGGATCTCTATGGAGTATCAGGGCTGTGTTGCAATGAAAGCGAACTGATTCAACTTCACTCCAAGGTTATTAGAAGTCCTGGGTGAAAGTGCCGCTCCCCTGCTCTGTGACCCCAGGCAAGTTACTAAACTTCCCTGTGCCTCATTTTCCTTATTTGCCAAAGTGAGCATTCATGTGTGGAATCTGACCCATAAGGGTCAGCAGCTAATCTGGTTTTATCCTCAAACGAGATTTGTCTAAGGTGCTCCCCCACCCCCATCCACACACCCACACCCTGGTACCACTCCCCACCCCCCCATGCTAGGGTATGAATCAAAACCCATGGGCATGCTAGGCATACGTTCTACCACTGAGCCACACCCCTAGCCAGAGATCATCTGTAACAGATGATCTCTCTGGGCAAGAGCTAGTCTGGTCTGCCTGCACCTCCTGGCGTCTGCTTCCACTTCTGCTCATTGTCAGCACGTGTTGGCTAGGGATGCTTTTATGTGCCCCTACTTCAGGCCCCTTAAGACCCCACCACGTCTATCCAGTGGGAAAGGAGCGGATTGAGGAGCATGAGGGCCAGAGATGCATGAACAGAAATGGCCTCTGCATTGCTCACTGGATCCGTGGACCTAAGACGATAGATACCAGGGACACTGATGGCTCTGAAAAAAGAAGTTCATGAAGCCAAGGAACAGAGCGTCCTCTTGGCTTTGAACCTCTGCTTAGCAGCTTGCAGCCTCCCGTTTGCAGAGGCCTGGCACTTAGGATGCTGCCTTCCTCCTGGGGACAGTGGAGTTTCAGTGGAATGACCAATGGATGTCAATTAAGCATGATGCCTATCCACAGTCGCTGCTGTGCCCAGGTTTTCCCCTGTCTTGATGCAGGCTCCCACGTGGGCTATGGCCCTGTGGATTGGAAGTGAAACTGTCCTTTGAGAACTTTCCCAAGTACCCTTTCATAATGGCCCAGAGAAGAGAGGGCACATGTGTCTCTCCAAGGAAGGGGACCTCTAGGGGCATTGCCATCTGTTCTAGAACCCCCTGTATGTCTGTGTGCATAGGAGTGTTCCATGTGTGAGGTGGTTTGTGCCTTACTGCAGGCCTGTAGGTGGCCACTGTGTGTTGTCACCTTTGAAGCTGTCCATCATGGGGACATGGGACCAGGACTTTGTGCCCCTCTCACTGGCCGTGCTGGTTGATGTTGCTCAGGTAGGAATTGCACAGGTGCTACAGTGCATGTGCCCTGGGACCAGCTATCTTAGTGACTTGAGGGTGTCCCCAGGGTCTCCTCCTGCCTCAGGAGAAACAGCCTGGGATGTCCTAGCCATAGCCATTTCTGCTCTGTGTCTTGGCTTTTCCTCTCCCCACCCCCAGTTGCCAGTGCTCCAGCGGGGGGAGGGAAAGGAGCCAGTGACACCTGCCCAGAGGTGTCTTCCTCAGTGAGCACAGGCATTTGGGAGCTGAGGCAGGAGTATTGCCAAAAGTTACAGGCCATCCAAGCCACATACAACTACCATCTAAAAATAAATAAATAAATAGAAGCTGGGCATGGTGGAGCACACCTTTAATCCCAGCACTTGGGAGACAGAGGTAGGAGGATCACTGTGAGTTCAAGGCCACTCTGAGACTATATAGTGAGTTCTAGGTAAGCCTGAGCTAGAGTGAGACCCTACCTCGAAAATCCTAAAATAAAATAAAATAAAATAAAATAAAATAAAAGTAAATAAATAAACAAAAGCCCAGTATTATAGAGTCCCCATGGGCTGGAGAAAATACAGGCTCCAGACTCCACCTGGAGATGTGACATGGAGATCTGAGGCCCAAGCTTCTGGGTTTTAAGCACTCTTGCTGGGAAGTTTCCTGCTCTGAGAGTGAGGGCAGAAACTCTGGGTCTCTTAGACTAAGGGTGGTCTCCAACCCTGTGTCTGCTCAGTTAGGTCAGATCCCACTTCCCCCTGCCTTTCTTCAGCTTCCTCACTTGGAGATGGAGGGAGTCCTAATACCCGCCTTCCAGGGCCACTCAAAGGTTCATCATGTGGCCATGACCACCTGGCAAGTTGAAAGCGTTCAGTATCAGATTCATTACTGTCAGTCCGCATGTGATTTGCCTAAAGAGCAATTTTAGAAACCATGAAAAAAAAAAAAAAAAGAAAGAAAAGAAAAAACACCCAACCGAAAGCAGCTCATGATGGGAGGGAAGGGTTTATTTCAGCTTCCAGTTTGTCTGGAAAGTTTCATCATAGTGGGGAAAGCATGGCATAAGTAGACCGCCAGCAGCCATCACTTCTCCTGAGCAGCAGGGACACACCTCCCCCAGCAAGGCTTCACCTCCCAAAGACCTCACAACTTTCCCAAATTGCCACCGACTAAGGATCAAGGTTTCAAAGCACATGAGCCTATGGGGGGCATTTCATTCCCACACCACAGTCACCAAAGTCCAAGCACTGACTTAGGGTAGTGTCTTCTCATTTCCTTTGACATGAGTGTCACAAGGTTCAAGGATCAACTTGCTCTTTGCTCGTTGTACTGGGGAAACTTCTGAGGGGTCCATTGGCTCTTGGAACTCACGCAGACACTCATCCAGTAGGGTTCCTGAAATACACGCCTTTTGCAAATGACCTGGGATGTTCTCATGATGGGCAAAGTGGACATGGGGCGTCTTCAGTGGGGGGTAGGCATGGGCCAGGTACCAGAAGTCCCTGCACCGCTTACCACCTCCCCCAAGTGCCATTTCCTAGAGTACTACGATGCACCATGCGGTGGGCACAGGAATTGTAGGAAAGGGGACTTCCCTGGGGTTGTTTGTGGAAAAACAAATCTAGGGAACTCCTTTAGGCAGGAGATCAGAAGTCAGATCCTTTGATCTCTTGCACTTGTAGATTGCGAAGACAGACACTTCCTGCCTTTACTTTCAGGGGCCCAGTCACTCTAACTGCTTAGCAAACCTACCCAACTCCCTGTCAAGTCTTGTGTACCACAGGGAACAATCACACCCTTGGCTCCACTCCTTTTAGGCTCTGGGACCATGAATATGTCCTTCACACCCCCCACCCCCATCCCCCAAAAGCCTTCTAGGTGGTCACAATCTAGGGCAGAAATGTTGACTGAGGCCCCAAGGCTGTACTTGGTTCACACAACTGCCTTAGGCCACTCTGTCCAGATTCCTTATAGCTTCCTGGGACTCCCTGGGCCAAGGGGCAGTGGGTGGCCTACAAGGAGGGCTTTTTTAGTCACTCACCTCACCAGAGAAGCAATGATGGGCACCTAGGCAGATCCAGAGAGAGGAAGGGAAGATGTCTAGAAAAGCAGCAGGCATGGGACAGGGCCATGTTCCATCAGTGTTCCTGGCCTGGTTCCAGAGGGTCTCTGCCCCAACCCAAAGCCCTGCGCTTCTCTGTGGTGACTTGACTGTGCTGGAGAATGCAAAGCACTTCGAGTGAGATGGCCTCGATCCTAGCCGTCTCCTGTTACCTTGCTTTTCTCCTTCATGCAGGAGACGGCTACCAATCTTGCACCTATGAGGCACCACCAACTGCGCGGAGAGACTGGGGTGTCAGGCTTACCTCCATGAACACCGCACTCATTCCCATGGGGGAGTACATGACTACAAGATATCTGGGCAAGAATGCCCAGAGAACTCTGTAGATGTTTGGATTTAAATTTGTGCAAAATTTCAAGAAGCTTCTCTCACAGAGTTGGTTGAGAGCTGGGGCAAAGAGTCCAGGCTATTCCAGGGGCGCAGTGACCTGGACTAGAGGATGTGCCAGGGTGGCAGAGCTCTGAGGCCTGGCCCTTGGTCCTCCACCCAGGCAGGACTGGCTCTGCCAGGCAGCCAGTTTTTCGAGGCAGGCACCTGCTCAAGCTGAAATGCTGAGGCGGCTGGGGTGGCTTGGCTGCAGTGGGCTCCGGCTTTGACCGGTCTGTCTGTCTGCCAAGACCTCGCTTTGATTCACATTTTCCACATCGAGGGATGTTTTGAAAACTTTGACCTTCAATTCATCAAATAGCCCTCATTAAATTGTACGTCACATCTAGTCAACAGAAAGACAATGGGCTGGTGACTCAGAGCATGGCATCTTGGCAGGAGCTGGACCCAAAGCACTCGAGCCAGAGAAGACATGGCCTAGTGATCTCCATGCCTGGAGGCCAAGGCGGCAGCAGCAGCAGCATGTCATTGCCATGAGGGGCTGGGCTTGACAGTCAGGATTGCAGCTAGGCTCAGAGAAGCTGGGACAAGCAAAACACTAGACTAGGTCGGTGGACTGGAACCCAGTTCACAAGAAAACCCAGCTGGAAAGGTGAGGTTTGTTCACGGGAGCCTGGAAGAGTCAAGGCTATGTGTGCACTCATGATAAACGCGGAAGGAAGTCTGTGGCACAATATAAGGCAGACAGTGAGTCAGGGGGCTTCCTGGAGGAGGGGCAACTGGAGTGGGGTTATCCGAGGGGAAATGACAGTATTATAGTGAACGGTTCTGTAGCAGTGAGAAATTAGCAGGTAGGGATGACAGGAGCAGGTGACATGGATCGGCAGGTAGTGGGAGCCATGGCAGATTCTTGAGCAAAAGTCATTGGGAGGAAAATGAGGAGCAAGTGAAAGTGGAAACTCCCTGCGTGTGGAGGAGGGAAGCTGGGAGAGGGGGCCTTCTCCCACTGGGTGAGTGAATTCCAGTGGTGGCAGAGGACCTGTTCTCCCTTCTGGGACAACTGCTCCATGTCATTTATCTTTGTTCATGGACACGAGACAGACTGTGGAGCTTTACCTGAGTTTAAACTCTAGTTTGTTCCCTCACACCTCACTATTCCCATTTATACAGTGGGGAAAACAGTCTGCTTTGGGGTTCCTGTGGAGCATAGTGAAACCTTGCACATAAAAGGCCAAAAGCTGGACTGGAAAGATGGCTCAGTGGTTAAATGTGCTTGCTTGCAAAGCCTGCTGGCTCAGCTTCAATTCCCCAATATCTATGTAAAGCCAAGCAAGCAAAGTGGCACGTGTCTGTGGAGTGTATTTGTAGTGGCGCTAGGCTTTGGCATGCCCATACGCTCATATTCTGCCTGTAATAAAAATAAAATGGCTAGTAGACTTTAGGGAACAGGTTGACGATTGTTGATGGTCATTCAAATAGTGCAGGGAGGAGAATGCCACATGTAACGGCTCTTCATGTGAAACGGGTCCAAGGACTGCCTACTTCACAGAGCTATTGTGAGTTCAGTGGGTTGATGTGGGTGAGGTGTGTGGCTGTGGTCTTGGTTGAACTCCATCTCCACTGAGTGCCTCAGCTGGAAGTGTGAGCATTTCTGCTTCAGGACCTCCAGAGAGATGCCACTCAATTCGTGTCACCTGAGACTTCTTCCTCCCTTGAGTCTGGAACTCACGTTCAGTCTTGTGTGCCCATAGGGAACAATCACATTCTTGGCTTCACTCCTTCTAGGCTCTGGGACCATGGATATGTCCTTTACCCCTGACCCCCCAAGGTCCTCTAGGTGGTCACAATCCAGGGCAGAAATGTTGAGTGCAGCCCCAAGGCTGTACTTGGTTCACACAACTGCCTTAGGCCAATCTGTCCAGACTCCTTATAGCTTCCTAAGACTCCCTGGGCCAAGGGGCAGTGGGTGGCCTACAGGGAGGGCTTTTCTAGTCACCCACCTCACCAGAAAAGCATGATGGGCACCTAGGCAGACTGAGAGAGAGGGAGAGGGAGGAGAGTGTGGTGTGTGTGTGTGTGTTGTCCTCGGGTCATGGCGGGGCCAGTCCCTATAAATACCAGCCCACTTACATGTGCATTTTTCCTCTATGATTTTCCTGTTTTGATGAGACACTGCCCTTGGCAGCACAGGTTCCCTGGGGGACTGTAGCCCTGAGGTTTGGCCCCAGCCAGTCATTCAGGAATTCTGCTTTCTGGAGCCCCACACCCAGTGCATTCTGTAGGAGCCAGCCCCTCCTGCTCGCTTGCTGTGGATGGAGCCACCCTCCCCTGTTCCCATGGCCTTGTTCTTATCGCCCTCTCCAGCTGATTTAAAAAAAAAAAAAAAAAAAAAAGCTGCATTCCAGGGTGAAATTAGGCCCAGACTCACCCTCTTTTTGTTGTCCTCCAAACTTGAGGTGGGAGGGTTTACTAGAATGCATAGTCGGATGCCTGAGCCCTCTGCATGGGGAACCCAACTTGCCTGGGGAAAGGCAAGGATAGGATAGTGTCTGGTTCAACCTTGTATCCCACTCTTCTGGTCGTTTGAGGACTTCACTGGGTTCCTACAGAATGCCAGGCAGGCACAGTCCCAGAAACTAGTCATGCAGCCAGAGGGTGCTACAAGATGTGTCAGGGGGAACAGTGTCCACCCTCCAGGGAGGGGTGGATGATCTTGTTGGCTCCCATGTCGTAAGGTAAACTGAGGTTTAGAGGTTGTTGGGCTGCTGGTTACCTGACGCCTTGCAGGGATCACCACTCACTGCATGAACTTTTTAGGTTCTATTATTTTTCAGGGATAGAACCCAGGGCCTCAAGCACACTAGGCAAGTTCTCTAACATTGAGCCACATCTCTACAGACCCTTTGTAGCTGAGCAGGGTTGGATTTCAGCCCTTGGTGATTAAGTGCTCTTGAGTGGGGACAGCCTGCTCAACTGGGAGGATGGTTGGGTCAAGATGACAGTGAAGGGCTAGAGACATGGCTCAATGGTTAGGGCCTTGCTGGCACAACAAAGTAGTGCATGCACCTGGAGTTCATTTGCGGTTGGTGGAGGTCCTGATGCGCCTGAGGTTATTCTCCTCTCCCTCCCTCCCTCTCTCTCTCTCTCTCCCCTTGCAAATAACTAAAAATGTATTTCTTTAAAAAAAGATGACAATGTAGCCAATAGGTGCTGACTTAGAGATTCAGAAATGAGCTACCTAACTTAAGACACCAGAGCCTTTGTGGTGGGGTGTTGGGTGCATTGGAGTCTTGGGTGCTTTGGAGTGTTGGGCTATCTGTTGGTAGATTCTTTTTTTTTTTTAGTTATTTTTAAATTTATTTTTAGAGAGAGACACAGAGGGGGCGGGGGAGAGGGAGACAGAGATGGGCACACCAGCAGTCTCAGCTGCTGTGAATGAAATCCAGATGCGTGCGCCTCCTTGTGGGCAAGTGCGGCCTTGCGCCCTTGTGTCACTTTGCATCTGGCTAAACGTGGGACCTGGAGATTGGAACCAGCGTTCTTAGGCTTAGCAGGCAGGCGCCTTAACTGCTAAGCCATCTCTCCAGCCTGGTAGATTCTTTTTTTAAAAAAAATTTATTATTTTTTTTTTTATTTTTGAGAGAGAGATAGAGAGAATGGGTGCACTAGGACTTTCACCCTGCTACGAATGAACTCCAGGTGTGTGCGCCCCTTTGTGGCACTTATATGACATTGCATGCTTGCATCACTGCTACATGGGACCTGGAGAGTTGAACATGAATCCTTCCTTAGGCTTTGCAGGCAGGCACCTTATCCAACCTAAGCCATCTCTCCAGCCCTGTTGGTACATTTTTGGTTCTCAGTTATACAGGGCTCATGGGCCTCTTCTTCATCACTCTGCTCTGCTCCGGAAGGTTTTGTCAGAAGTATTTGTCTAGAGTCAGCCAGCCAATGGTCCTGTATGCCTGTTCATTATACACTTGTGCCTTAGACCAACGACATTTATTCAAGGCCAGGCCCCCAGCCAGGCTGGCAATCCTGGAAGGCCTAATGATCATGATAACGCCCACAGTGGAGGTTGGGGATGTGGCTCAGTGATAGAGGACAGGCTTAGCATGTGAGAGGCCCCTGGGTTCTCATTTCAGTGCCCCTCACCCCAGACAGGAAGCCCAGCACAGAATATCACCATCCATCTTCCCACACGTCTCTGACCCCTCATCTCTGTTGATTCATGTAATCCTTATCACCTTTAAAGCAGGTGCAAACTCCTGGGAATACCGAGGCACACAGAGGGTCACTGACATGTCCAGGTTGAGCCCACATGGGCAGTGCTGACCTTAGGGATCCTAGCTACTGCCCTGTGTTGTGTGAGTGAGTGCACCCAAGGAAGGAAGGGGAATGGTTTGCCAGCTTTGACAGATGCAGGGAACAGGTTTCTCTGAGGTGTGCCTAAGAGAACCTAGGGCAGCAGGCACCTAAACGGAAGCTGTCCCTGGACTGGTGTCAAGCAGAGAGCAGGACTGGACCTTCTGGAGCCAGAGATCCACAATGAGGGTGAGCGGAAGTCCAGAACACAAGCCACATCCGTGTTTCTCTGTGACCCAGCGCTCTTGTGTCTGGAGCTCCGCCTGGCGGTGATGTGAGAGGGGGGAGGGCCAGACTAGGATAGACACATAGAGGACAAGCTTTTGCTGCAACCAGCTGTCCCTGACCACTAGAGGGTCACTCTGGGTGGCATTCACCAGGCACTCACCACCGCGCTGCAGATCCATTGAGATAACAGCCTTCCATGTAGCTCGCTGACTTCATCTTGTCACTGCTCGTGTCTCACAGGTCAGCCCCAAGATTCCCAAACTCCAATCCCTCTGTTGAGAATGCTTGCCCTCTGCAGAGCTGGGGAGGTGCCTACCCTGACCGCTGCAGGCCTGCACTCTCCCCCACACTCCGCCAGCATCCGTGTGCTTCACAGCTCTTCTCACAGTTCAAGATACCCTTTTTGTCTGTTATGTGTACTTCCAGGGCAGGCCCCTTCCTCAAAGGCCTGGCCTTTGCTTGTTCACTCTTGTTGCCCCAGCACCATCTAGTGGGCCCTGATACTTTGGGACAGTGTATTTCTTGGTCACATGAATGAACCTCGGTTTCCTCGATTGTAAAATGGGAAGCTGGCTGGAGAGATGGCTTAGCAGTGAAGGCGTTTGCCTCCAAAGCTCAACTACCCAGGTTCAATTCCCCAGTACTCACATAAAGCCAGATGCACAGTGGCGCATGCGTCTGGAATTTGTTTGCAATGGCTAGAGGCCCTGGCACTTGCGTGCATGCTCTCTCTCTCTCTCTCTCGCTCTCGCTCTCGCTCTCGCTCTCTTGCTTTTTTCTCGCTCTCTGTCTTGCAAATAAAATTAAAAAATATTAAAATGGGAAACATCAGACTGGCTCACTGAATTTGGTTCTGTGGTTTGGATATGGTTTGGCCCCATAAAAACTCCACATCTGGGGGCTGGAGAGATGGCTTAGTGGTTAAGGTATTTGCCTGTGAAGCCAAAGGACCCAGGTTTGATTCCCCAGGACCCACATAAGCCAGATGCACAAGGGGTACATGCATCTGAAGTTTGTTTGCAGTAGCTGGAGGCCATGGCGTGCCCATTCTCTCTATGTCTGTCTCTCTTCTCTCTGTCGTTCTCTCTCTCTCTTTCTTTCTCTGCTTGCAAATAAATAAATTTAAAACAAATTTAAAAAAAAACACAAAAACTCCACATCTGGGTAGGGGAGATGGCTCAGTGTTAAAGTGCTTGTTTTCAAAGCCTGTTGACATGGGTTCAATTCCCCAGCACCCCCATGCCACTGGAAACAAAGAGGCCCATGTATCTAGAGTTGGTTTGCAGCAGCAAGAGACCCTGGTGCACCCGTATATGCACACAGACACACAGGCAAATAAATACAAATTAAAACTCCACATTAAGGGGGCTAGATGGATGACTGAGCAGTTAATTGTGCTTATTTGCAAAGCCTGCCTGCTGGGGTTTAATTCCCCAGGCACCCACAACAAAGCCTTCCTCACAGACAGTCTATGTATGTCTTCCCTGTGTCTGCACTCAACAGAGTGGTTTGCAGGAAATACCAAGGAGCACCCGCTCCTGCTGAGGACCCAGCTTCTGTGCGTGCCTACAGGGGTAACACAGGCTCTGTGCACTCCAGTGGGTGATCACACTTGTTTCCGAATATTAGAAAAGAGATTTGGGGCTGGGGAGTGCCTCAGTGGTTAAAGGCACCTGCTTGCAAAGGGAGCTGGTCCAGGTTTGATTCCCCAATACCCGTGTAAGGCAAGATGCACAATATGTGGCATGTGTTGAGTTCATTTGCACCAACAAGAGACTCTTGTTCTTGCTCTCTCAAGTAAATAAATATTAAAGGGGAAAAAAAGAGAGCGAGGGAGGTGATTCCCCTCATCTTGTGTGGAAATACACTGATGCTCAAGAAGGTTGTAGATGGCCCAAGCTGAGTCAGGATTGAACCACAAGTCTGGTTTCCCTCTACTTCCAACCCCTGCCCCGCCCCCACCCCATGCTGCTCTATGGAGAGGGCATAAGCAAACCCACTGGTGGTCCCATATAGCCATAGCCAGCGCCACTGTGCTAGTGATCATGGCTTCCGACCTTTGTGCTGAGCTCACTCTGGGCTGTGAATGCTGGCCCATACCTTACACGACTTTCTAGATTTCCTCTTCACTCCTATGAGGCAGGGAGTGTTTTCACTCACATTTAAAAAATTTTATTTTCTGCCGGGCGTGGTGGCGCACGCCTTTAATCCCAGCACTCGGGAGGCAGAGGTAGGAGGATTGCAGTGAGTTCGAGGCCACACTGAGACTACATAGCTAATTCCAGGTCAGCCTGGGCCAGAGAGAGACCCTACCTTGAAAAAACAAAACAAAAAAAAATTATTTTTATTATTTTTATTTATTTGAGAGAGAGAGAGAGAGAGAAGAAAGGCAGATACAGGGAGAGAATGGGCACACCACAGCCTGTAGTCGCAGCAAACTCCAGATGCATGCATCACTGTGAGCATCGAGTTTATGTGGGTGCTGGGGAATTAAACCTGGGTTGTTAGGTTTTGTAGGCAAGCTCCTTAACCACTGAGCCATCTCTCCAGCCCTTCACTCACATTTTACAGATGAAAAACCCTGGAGTTGTCAGAGAAAAATCTGTCCAAGTTGCATAGCGTAGGCATGAGGCAGGAGGATAATGTCTTGGAAGGTCCACAGGACTCAAAGACCAGGTATATGGTTGCATCCAGACCACAGAATATTATTTAGCACTAAAAGGCTGGGAGGAGACATGGAGGAATTTTAATTGCATGTTAGTGAGTGAAAGAGACCAGTCTGAAAAGGCTTGTGTGATAGTTTGAATGTGAAATGTCACCCACAGTCTCTCATATATATATATGTATATATGTATATATGTATTTTTGGTTTTTTGAGGTAGGGTCTCGCTCTAGCCCAGGCTGACCTGGAATTCACTATGTAGTCTTAGGCTGCCCTCAAACTCATGGCGATTCTCCTACCTCTGCCTCCCAAGTGCTAGGATTAAAGGCGTGCGCCACCACGCCCAACCATCTCCTGCATTTTTGATTAATCCACAAACCCAACCCCTAGATGGTGGAGCCTTTGGGAGGTGGAACCTTTCTGGAAGAGCTGTGTCACTGGGGGACAGCTCTTGAGGTTTATTAGACCAGCCCACTGGGTATACTGAACTCATTCTTGCTGCTTCCTCCTAGCTGATATGATAAGATGTGATGCCCCGCCTCTGCTCTGCTAGCCCTGCCTGGATGAAGCTGCCCCTTGAATAAAACCTCCCTGCCCCCCACCGCCAATAAGTTGGTTCTGTCTCAGGAAAGAAAAACTCATTGCAACAAGCTGCATAACCATTGATTTCAACTGAATGGCACTGGCTGCCTGAGGCTGGGGAGAGGGAGGGTGAATACCAGGAACACTGAGGATTTTGAGGGCAGTGAAACTGCTCTGTGATGGTGATAGACACATTTCACCGCCCATTTGTCCAGAGTGCCCCTGATAAAAACTGTGGCCTTTGAGTGATGCTGTATGTCAGACTCATTCATCACTTCTTTTGTTTTAAATTTATTTGCAAGCAGAGAGAGAGCGTGACAGATAATGGGTGCACCAGGGTCTCTAGCTGCTGCAAACGGACTCTAGATGCATGCGCCACCCCATGAATGCAGCCTCATGTAGGTACTAGGGAATCAAACTTGAGTCATTGGGTTTTACAGGCAAACACTTTAAATGCTGAGCCATCTCCCCAGCCCCTCATTCCTCAATTCTAATAGTACTTCTTGCTGGGGATGCTGACACGGGGAGGCTGTGGGTATGGGAGCACAGCACATATGGACCGCTCTACTTTTCACTGTGAACCTAAAACTGCTCTGAAGAATGGTCTATTTTAGGGGTTGGTGATGTAGTCTAGGTAGAGCATTTTTCTAGCACATTCAAGGTCCTGAGTTTGATTTTCAGTAACACGCACAAGGCGCATGTATCTATTTTTAAAAAGAACAGGTTTGTGATGCACGTGTTGCTACATGAGCTGCCAGAAGCCCATGGTCTTCCCACACACAATGCTGTGAAAGATGGCGTAGCTCTGCAGGGGATGGGGCTTCCGTGGCAGGATTAGCTGTGGCTCCTCTTGGCCAGTTCTCCCTCCAGGTCTGCTTTCTGATCCAGCAATACGAGCTGTGGGGAGACTAGCAGGGGTTGATGGTTATGTATCAGGTGATAATTGGCATAAGGGATTGGGGGCTCTGCCAGAGGATGGATTGACTGGTTCCCCCAGAAGGGAGTGGAGAAAGGAGGCAAAGGAAGTAATAACTTCACTCTATGGTCCCCACTGCCCAGGACAGTCTGTGCCCGGGAAAGGCTGGCCTCACTCCTGCCAGGATGTTTCAAAATTCAGGCTTGGCTGAATCAATGTCCTTTGGAAAAGTACATTTTGCTCTGGAGCCAAGTTAAACTGGAGCCCTGGCAGCCAGCTTACTGAAGTCGCAAGTATGACTCACCTACAGGAGGGGTGGGCTGAACTGGAGGTGGGCCCCGGGCTCACTCCATGAGCCTTCTTGCCAGGCCCCTCCTCTAGCTCAAGACCCTCAATGGGAACAGCTGGTATGTCGTAGGTGGCAGTATCTGATGGCTTCGTCAGGGTTCAGACGCTCCTTCTGCTCCCCCCCTTTATTCAGAAAAGATGTTGTCTATAAGTCATGGATAAAATGAATCACCGCAAAAATTAAATTTTCTTATTGGCTCAGTGATGGCTTCTCTCCAAGATGGTCTCCAAAAGCTTGGAAATTTAGGGGCCTCTGGATATCCTGGGAAGAGCCTCAGACGGCACTCTATCTAGTTCTTGCTTGTGACATTAGGGGGCAGCTTTCTGGGCATCAGTTTCTTCCCTTTCAAAAAGGTCTGAATGTAGGGTGGCAGGGCACACCTGTAATAATCACTGCATTTAGACATGCCGGGGCAGCAGGATTGCGAGTTCAAGGCCAGTCTAGACGATATAGTTACTTTGGGGTTAGCATGGACTACATAGTAAGCCTTGTCTCTAAATAAATAAATAAATAGTCTGATCTAAATCAGCCTCAGCGGATACTCAAAAGGTGCATATCATCTTCAATTGTCATGTCCTCGGCAGACATTACTAATCCATCTTAACATGTGCGCGCACACACACCCAGTGCGTCAAGGCTCAGTCTTAGCAGACGGGCCTGTAGACATCATTCCCAAGAAGATGGAAACTCCTCTGGGCCACAGGGTGATCTCACAGTTCCTTTCAAGCTTTGTGCCCTCCTGCCATCTTGGCATTTCTCCTGTCCATTCTGGTACGAATCTAGTTCATTGTCAAGATTTACGGCCAAGAGGAAAGACTGTAAGAACCAAAGGAAAGGGAGGAATACTGTCTTCCAGACACAAAATGGCTGTGGTGTTCATGACCTCACATTGGGTAATGCTGCCTACCCAAGACCTGCAGAATAAAAAAGAGAGACATCAGAATAGAACAAGGATTAGCTGGAAAGAAGGAGTTCGGGGAGGGCGGGTAGGAGAAGGGAGACGAAAGAGAGTGGGAGAAGGAGAATATGATCAGGGTACATTGTGTTCAGGAAGAGATGTTTTCAAAAAGTTTTTTCAAATATGTGGGCTTGCTGGTGCAAGCCTTTAATTTCAGCATTCAGGAGGCTGAGGTAGGAGGATGGCTATGAGTTCAAGGCCAGCTTGGGCTACAGAGTGAGTATCAGGTCAGCCTGGGCCCCAATGAGACCCTGTTGCAAAAAAAAAGTAATAATAATAATTTAAGGCCAAGTTCAAAAACTCATTGTCCTCAGGTCAAATCTGACCCATAGAATATTTGCTCTGTTTTTATTTTATTTTATTTTTAAGTTGGCAACCTTTTTTAAATGGGTGATTTCATATGTGACGCCTAGCTGTCTGGGTTTCCGTGATCTGGCCACCCTGGGGCCCCTTTTTCCAGTCATAGGCCAAGCTGGGTTCTTCCTGGGGCCTCTCCGGTTCACTGCAGACCCTGCCTGGCCCACTTCTTTCATTTCCAGGACTGCTGTGCCTCGTTCAGCATGTTCTACTTTTGGAGATGTTTGAGCCCTGCCTGGCTCCTGTGTTCTGATGTGCCATGAGGTGATGAGTGTTTGCCTCTGGTTGTGGATTTTGGGATGTTCATTGTTTCCAGAAGGAAGGCTGCTCTCATCTATAAATAATTCCCTGTAGAATTGGCTTTATATTTGTATTTTCCCATGTGGATTTTTCTTAGAGCCAGGGGCCCAAGTATTCTAGGAGTTAGGAAGGCTGTGCTTGGTGTTGGCTATGGGAAATAAGGGTCCTGTTCCTGTCTCCCAATCTTCTTTTTTAAAAAATATTTTATTTGAGCTGGGCATGGTGGCGCATGCCTTTAATGCCAGCATTCAGGAGGCAAAGGGAGGAGGATTGCCATGAGTTCGAAGCCACCCTGAGATTACATAGCGAATTCCAGGTCAGCCTGGGCTAGAGTGAGACCCTACCTTGAAAAACAGAAAAATGAAAAAACCAAAAAAGAAAAATTATTTATTTATTTGAGAGAGAGCAAGGAAAAGGCAAGAGAGAGAGAGAGAATGGGCTCTCCAAGGCCTCCAGCCACTGCAAACCAACTCCAGTGGCCCCCTTGTGCTTACCTGGCTTACCTGGATCCTGGGGAATTGAACCGGGGTCCTTAGGCTTTGCAGACCTTAACCGCTAAGCTATTTCCTCAGCCCTGTCTCCCAATCTTCTGACAAACTTCCTGCTTGCCATCCATGTTGCCTGTGAGATCTCAGGTAGTGGGTGTCCTGGAGCCCTGTGGCTCCCTGAGGGCAGACTTGTCTGCGCAGCTCTGCCAAGTCTCATAGTGGCTCAGTGGGTCCCCTGAGTGTTTCATAATGGTATCTCGTCAAGACTGCTGAGGGCAAGGGGATTAAAGAGAATAATCTGTTATAATTAGTATAAAATAAAAATTAATATCAAAAAGACTGCTGAGTTAGACACTGAAGTTGTTGAGATGTGTAAGACAGCCTATTACCTTTGTAGAAGTCACAGCTTTGAGGTAAGGACACCCAACGGTGTAAATGAGACAGGGTAGGCCGCTTCCTGAGTGCAACGTACATGTGTTTAATGACAACATAGCCGGCATGACTGTGACTATGTTTAATGACAGCGTAGCTTAAGGGCTGTGGAAACATAGCAAGGCCTAGGAACCTCAGCTGGCTTCTCAGAGGAAGGGATGTGAGCTGAGTTGTAAGAATTAACTGGAGGGGCTGGAGAGCTGGCTTAAGAGCACTAACCCTGCAGGCATGAGGGCCTGAGGGAGCCTGAAACCAGAGTCCTAATCTCTATATCTCACATAGTAAACAGCTGGGCATGGCCACTGTCACCTTTAACTCTAGTCCCTCAGGTGAGCAGAGACCAGGGAATTGCCCAGGCTCACGAAAAACAAGTTCCACTGTCAGGAAGACTCTGACTCAAATAAGGGTCAACAGAAGAGCAGTGGAGGAGGATCTAAAATGTTCTGCTCTGGCCACCCCAGGCACATGTCCCCTGCAGGCTTGCAGGGAACGCATGGAGCTCTGCAAGGACTGGTACACGTGCAGGCACCACACGTTACACCACACACACACCTACATACATACACACAAGCAAAAAGAAAAAGAAAAAGAATTACCTGGGGCAGGGCGTGTTGGAGCGCGTCTTTAATCCTAGCACTTGGGAGGCAGAGGTAGGAGGATTGCCGTGAGTTCAAGGCCACCCTGAGAATAGAGAGTGAATTCTAGATCAGTCTGAGCTAGAATGAGACCCTACCTCGGAAAAAAAAATTACCTGGGGCCTCAGACTGACACCCCTGCCCTGTCTATATTCAGCCTCCTTACTGTTCCAGGAACTGGCTGGGTATGCATCCTGCCATGGGGCTTTTGCGGCTGCTGTCCTTGGAGCCTGGAATGTTCTTAGATATTCAGCCCTCCATTGGTGGGTCTCCTTGGCAGATGAGTCTGATCTGGCACATTCCCACATGCTACCTAAAACAGATGCCATATGTCACTGTCATTAGTGCTGGTGTAACGTTCATTCATTCACTGTTGCCTTTTCCACCAGGACGTAAACATAGGCAGGAAGTTTAGTTTATAACCGCTGTTGTATTCCCAGCACCCTGACCAGTGCTCAGTCCACAGCAGAAAGGATGTTAGAGTTGATGAAGAAGGAGAAAGGCTGTTGTTGATGCAGACCGCACCTGCACAAAGGGTCCAAGCTGGCATGGAGCTGGGACATAGTGGGTTTTGGGGGAACAAGGTACAATTGTGGGTCCGTGAGGCAGAGAAGGCTGAATTTGGGCTGAGCAGCCAAGGACAACCTTCCTGAGACAGATCCTGGCCATCTTAGTTTTCTCATTTAAACATTTTATTTATTTGCCAGCAGAAAGAGAGTGTGTGTGCACATAAACCAGGGCCTCCAGCCACTGCAAACAGACTCCAGATGCACATGCCACTTTGTGCCTCTGGCTTTACGTGGGCACTGGGGAAATGAAGCTGGGTCATTAAGGCTTTTCAGGCAAGCACCTTAAATGCTGAGCCATCTCTCCAGCTCCATTTTCTCATTTATAACCTGCTTATGATCAGAGTACTGAGAATACTGAGAATGAAACTGTTCCCAGTAACCTACAGCCAGGCCAGCCCTTGGCACATTGCACCTTCCCCTGTGCCCATCCTGTGGGATTGTGACAGTTGTCTCAGCTTTTAATGTGGCAGCCAGATCTGGCTTTCTAAAGCGCACAGTTAGTTGCCTTACAGACCCTTTGGCCACCAGCTCATTCTGTGGCCTTGGGGACCGTGAACCTTTGCAATGGTTGCCCCATGCCTGGGGGTCTGTGGTAGTTTGAATATATGTCCCCCAATATATTCAACGTTTTATTAGTTATAGTTTGCACCTGCAATCACCTTGCTAGAGGCAATGTCACCGGGGCCCGGTCTTAAGGTGTGGTGATGGGTTTGAGATTCCATTGTAAAGATATGCAAATGTGCCTAGCAGGAGTTCCTGAAGTGTGCTGTGTGACCTTTTGGCTGTAGTTTTGCTGTGTGCTGTGTGGCTGGGGGATTTTGCTCTCTTGACTGGTCCCGTGGAGAGCAGGCCGCTTCTCCTGCCCCTATGGAACTTCCCCTGGATCTGTAAGCTTAAATAATATCCCTTCCTCCATAACTGTGCCTGGTCTGGAAGTTCATCTCAGCGAACCTGAAGCTGTCTGCTACAGGGTCCTCCCTACCCTTTCTTCTCCAGCTATGTTTCTGTTCATCTTTCTAGATAGAATTCAAGGTCTCTGACAGAGTTTCTGCCCTATAGTCTTTCCTGAGTCTGACTTTTACTTTCTGTAAAAATAGGTACCAGGGCTGGAGAGATGGCTTATTGGTTAAAGCACATGCCTGTGAAGGCTAAGGACCCCGGTTTGATTCTCCAGGTCCTACGTAAGCCAGATGCACAAGGGGGCGTACATGTCTGGAGTTCGTTTGCAGTGGCTAGAGGCCCTGGTGTGCCCATTCTCACTCTCCCTCACTCTGTCTTTCCCTCTCTCTGTCTCAAATAAATAAATAAATAAATAAAAATCTTTAAAAAGAATAAAATGTACCAGGGTTGGAGAGATGGCTTAGTGGTTACGGCGCATGTCTACAAAGCCTAAGGACCCAGGTTCTACTCTCTAGGTCCCACATAAGTCAGACACACAAGGTGACACGAGTATGCAAGGTCGCACCTTTGCATAAGATGGCGCACGTGTCTGGAGTTCTACTGCAGTGGCTGGAGGCTCTGGCGCATCAATTCTCTCTTTCAAAAAAATGAGGGGAACAAATCTAAGTTTTGTGCCTTGAATATCCAGGTGATAGGGTTAGTAAATGTAGGCTCAGTACATGCCATTCATCTTCCCTTCTTAAAATGTTCAACCTGTCAGGTGCTTTTACCCCAGACCTAGCCAGAGCTTGCCCTTGACTTACTTCCCAAGGTCAGTGAGAATGGTGTTCAGAGGCATCCTCTGCTCCGAGCAACACTGAATCAAATGGGCGGGTCCAAGGCACATTTGGGCCCCAGAGTGCCTTCGGCAGGTACCTTGGCGCAGGCATGCTTCCCCATGAGTGGAAAAACTGACACCCGCAGTTTATTGCTTTAAACTTCTGCAAAGGCCGTGCCTGGCAGGGAGCCACAGACATGGAAATACAGTCCCAGAATAGCCTCCACCATAAAGCATTTAAATGTCCTCTGTATTTTCACCCCCATGAAGGGACACTTTTGAACCCCCATTCCCACCCCACTCATGATATTTCCCTGTAAGAATACATTTCCATTAATAGCATCTATCCCAGTGGTGTGGGGTCAGACGGTGTGGCCTGTTTCCAGTGAATTGGAAGCATAAGGGGGGGAGTCCCTATTTAGCCCCACCTGGCACTTCCCATGGCTTTGACAAGCAGGAAGCCTGGCTGCCTTTCTTCCTGTGCCTGAGTGCAGTGTGGTCTTTGCAGGCTAGAGGAACCAGGTGGGAGTCTGGGGCCCTCAGGGTGGTAAAACTCTGCAGCTCTATTCTACCTCTCCTCCCCCCGTTTACTTACCTCATGCCCATGGCCTGCTTCATGGGCATAGGAGGCCCCCCAAGGGTGAACGCAGAGTTCTGAGCTAGTCCAAGAAAATCAGTGTGCTGTCTTCTCGACTCCTAACCAGGGTTCCAGTCTTGCCTCAGTCTCTTTCTGGCTACGCAAACCTAGGCGAGTGGCTTGGGTTCTCTGAGCCTCAGTTTCTGCTTTTGTCAACATTGTTCCCTGAGTGGGGAGGAGGGCTCAGTGGGATAAAAGAGATCAGGTGTCTAGGTAGTGCCTGACCCATATGGCTGAACCCAAGACACACCAGTCCCTTTCACGTCCCTCTGTTGACCTTCGTTAACTCAAGTGAGTACAGGCTGAACACCTTAGGGAAGGTATTTGAAGATAGAAATAAGCACACACCATAGCTGGTAAGTTCTAGCAGGTGTGGTCTTCTCCTTAATTACACTCCTCAGCAATGTAGCCCTGCCTCCCCAAGTCCCGCTCTGGGGCAGTTCACTGTACAATCAGGCCAGGAGTCTGCAAGCTTAATGGCTTCTTGGGAAATTCTGGCCTCCTTTTGGCCTCACAGTGTTGAATTTCTGATCCTTTTCACCTTTCTGCATTCTTTGAAATTCTTCTCTCAGATAACACTCTGCTGTCATCAACTATTTGGCTATATAGAATAGATGGAGAGAAAGAAAGACAGGCTGACCACAGAGTAAATGTTTTCCCTTCATATACCAGTTTTCAGTGTTTGGAATAGCAAACTAGCAGCCCAGCATCTTGAAAGCTGCCAACAAGGCTTTTTTTTTTTTTTTTTTTTTTTTTTGGTTTTGCGAGGTAGTGTCTCACTCTGGTCCAGGCTGACCTGGAATTCACTATGTAGTCTCAGGGTGGCCTCGAACTCTCGGCGATCCTCCTACCTCTGCCTCCCCCAACAAGGCTTTTATCGGTGTTGCTCTGAGGTATCATTAAGGCCTCTTGGATTATGTCATGTGTTTAAATACGTTGTGGTCAGGATGGTATTCATCTGGGGGACTGGAGAGATGGCTTAATGGTTAAGGTGCTTGCCTGCGAAGCCTAAAAATCCAAGTTTGATTCTCCAGGTCCCATGTAAGCCAAATGCACAAGGTGGCGCATGCGTCTGGAGTTTGTTTGCAGTGGCTGGAAGTTGTGAGATGCCCATTCTCTCTCTTTCTCTCCCTTTCTCTCTGTCTCAAATAAAAATAAATAGATACAAAAAGCCGGGCGTGGTGGCGCATGCCTTTAATCCCAGCACTCGGGAGGCAGAGGTAGGAGGATTGCTGAGAGTTCGAGACCACCCTGAGACTACATAGTTAATTCCAGGTCAGCCTGGACCAGAGTGAGACCCTACCTTGCAAAACCAAAAATAAATAAATAAATAGATAGATAGATACAAATTTTAAAAAACCATCTGTAAGTGATGCACAGTAGATATCATCTGTTTAAATTGCACTACTGGATAAGGCTGAGATCTTTACACACCATGGCAATCACAGTGGAGAGAGCAAACATCTCTCTTCCTCCCCAGAGTTTCCCTGTACCTGTCCCCAACTGATGATACGCTGTCACTCACTTGGTTACTTTGCAGTTTCTAGAATTCTGCGTGGATGGAATGATGTTATATGCACTGTAGCTTGCCTTTCATTCAGCATCCTTTTATTTTATTTTATTTTTTATTATTTATTTATTTATTTATTTGAGAGAGGGAAAGAGGCAGAGTGAGATAGAGAGAGAATGGGCGCGCCAGGGCCTCCAGCCACTGCAAACGAACTCCAGATGCATGCGCCCCTTTGTGCATCTGGCTTACGTGGGTCCTGGGGAATCGAACCGAGGTCCTTTGGCTTTGCAGGCAAACGCCTTAACTGCTAAGCCATCTCTCCAGCCCTCAGCATCCTTTTTTAAAATTCTTAATTAATTAATTTATCTTCCTCACAATAAGAAGGTGTTGGGCAGTAGGGCCTTTGGCAGGGGTTGGGTCACAGGATTCTCTTCTATTCAATGAATTTACTGTTTTTTCTGCCGACTGGATTTGTTCTGTTGAGACTCCAGGCTTGGGTTGGTTTCTTGGGAAGGACTAATTGATCAACTTTTTTTTTTTTTTTAATGAATTATACCTTGTGGTATCTCTTCTTTAAAAAAAAAAAATTCTGCCTAACTTCAAATCATGCAGATTTTCTCCTCTTTTCCTCAAGGTTTACAGTAAGTCATACTCTCAGATCCAATTTTGTTCTTTTTCAGAATTGTTTTAACTGTTAGAGGCCGTTTGCATTTCGATAAGAATCTTAGACCTAGTTCTACAAATGGGCCTATGGTGAGTTTGGTTGGATGCGTGTGAACTCCTCTATCAACTTGGGAGAAAGTGCTCTGTTACTAACACTGACCCATCAGCCTATGTCCTTTCTCATTGTTTATTTCTCTCAGCAGTAGTTTCTGGTTTTCAGTGTATGCATCTTACACTTTTGTCAACTTTATCCCTGAATATTTAAGATTTTATACATCTAAGAATCAGAGGGTAGCCACTGTATACACTTTATTTCACCTTCTATTATTATTCTTTTTAAATACACGAGCAAGGGTGTCAGTTTATTACTATTCCCCACATCTTCGCACACACATATCATTTCATAGAACATAGCTCTTGCCTTTGGCCTTTTTTTTTTCTTGTACATCTGGAGGTTCGCTGTGTTCCCAAGCTTCCTTATTCCTCTTGGCATCTGTGCCATCCTCTACGTGGGATCTGTACTGTATGCACGTGCCCATCTCCTCTGCCTGGGGGTTTGGATCAGCTCCAGCCATTTGCTATTACAGTCGACACCACAGTCAGCAGCCTTGTGAAGACGTCATTTCATATCTTCACCTGAAATTTGCTGGGTGTCATTCATGGGCCAGGCCTTACCTGACCTGAGGAAAATCCAAGGACAGTCTAACTCAGCCACACAGCCAGGGTGGAAGGTCCCTATCACTGTCTCCAGTTAGACCGCGAGTCTGTGCTCAGAGCCCAGAGGAAAGGCGTCTGCTTTGGGATGCAGAAGGGAACTTTGTCCAGCCTTCTGGGAGCAGCGCAGTTCCTCCTTTTCTTCTTTGGCCCGAGTTGGGCTTTGCTTAAAGGAGGAGGGAAGAGGCCAGGACTCTGCGGTCACAGAGGCTACTCTGGGATGGGAAAGGTCACATGTGGGATGAGGCAGAAGGGGAAGCCACCCAGCTGGAAGGCCATGCAGAGGTCAGAGACCACCATGCAGGCACAAGGTCTGGAGAGAGGGCCTCAGAGGGAGGCTCGAGGGAGAAAGCTATATATGTATTAGTGACCTCAGCCTCACATAGCTGTATGTGCCAGGGCTCATCGTTCCAGTCTCCCTCAAACCCAAGCCTTCCTCCTCCATTTCCCAGTCCATCCCCTCCTCCAGGCAGCCCGGGTAGAAGCAGGTGTTCTGTGGCCTACTTGGAGCTCGAGTCCTGGCCCCACCTCGTGGGCAAGGGCTAAGGCACGAGGAAAGATATTATCTGCCACACGAGGTTATGAAAGCAATGAGATAGTGAACGTGATCCGAGTCCGAGGCCTGGTGCACAGTGAGCCCGCCCTCAGGATGGGAGTTGTGGTCACAGCTGTGACTCCTCTTATCAGAGAGCCCTCTGCCTTGGCTGGAGACAGACATACTTGAATTCCAGTTGAGGGAAGATGGTGGTGTGAGTGCATGTTTGCAGTTCAAATGCCCAGGTCAGGATTCCTGTGGGAGGGAAGTGAAAGTGATTGTAGGGCTCTTTTGCATCCTGTCCTCACTAAGTTAGGGGTACTTATTTTCCTGTATGCCCCCCAAGTTCCCACATATATACATTCATATGTGCGCGCGCATGCACACACACGTACGTCAGCAGATCCCTGTCCTGCTGGTATTCAGTGAGGTGGAGAGAATGAATAAGAACAAATGAGCATATAGTTCACCTCCCTTCCTGGCACCTGGCACTGAGGGTTCTGCCAGGCTGGTGGTCAGGGCTGACCAGGCCAAAGGTCCAACTGAGAACCTGGATGACTATTTTGGGGACAAATGACCCACCACTTCCAATGACTTGCTCCTAAATGGTGTCTGATTTCATTAAGCTTTGGAAACCGTGACATCACAGGCTCCTGCCCGGGAGCCACCCACATATGGCAGACCACAGAGTGACCAAGATTTATCTGCAAGAACAGGGGAGAAGTGAGGCACAGCCACGAGAAGCTCAAATGGCAAAGCTGAGGCATCCTGCTATGAAAAGAAACTGCAGATGAAACACGTCAGACATTTCCAGCAGCAGTTGCCTTGGTTTGGGAGCAGGGAAGGACTTGCGTGTTTATTTTGGGTCAAGCTAGCAGCCCTCCTCCCTCTACAGGCTAGAGGTGGCCTGTGAAGTGCGTTTCTGCTAAGTAAACCCTGTTTTCTTACCGACTCCCAGCGGTGGCCTTGACGTGTGTTCCTGCGGCACCGTTTTATTTTAAGGTGTGATGAAGCTGGAGGTACGGGCTTACTACCATTTTGTATAAGATGGTGACAGCGTGTACTTTCTACACCATCATAACAGGCCACAAAGTAAATCCATGTGGACTTGACCTTTGTATTGTGGGTTCCTATGCCCAGCTTTTGTTTTGTTTTGTGTTTTGTTTCGGTTTGTTTCTGTATAAGCTCTGCCTTCTCAGGCACTGAGAACCCCTGGCATAACATCTTTTCGAGGACATGAAATCTACCAAGGTGTGGTGATTAATCTTTTTTTAAAAAAATATCTGGGCTAGAGAGGTGGCTCAGTGGTTAAGGTGCTTGCCTGCAAAGCCTAAGGACCCGGGTTCAGTTTCCCAATACCCACGTAAAGCCAGATGCACGGGGTGGTACATGTTCTGGAGTTCATTTGCAGAGGCTAGAGGCCCTGGTGTACCCTTCCCCCCTCTGATAAGTAAATAAATAAATAAATACATATATAAAATATTTTAAAATATTTATTTATTTGAGAGGGGAAGGGAGGGAGGAAGAGAGAATGGATTTATGGACATGCCAGGGCCAGTGCAAATGAACTTAGATGCCTACACCACTTTGTGCATCTGGCTTTATGTGGTAGTGGGGAATTAAACCCAGACTGGCAGGCTTTGCAAGCAAGCACCTTTGATCACAGAGCAATCTCCCTAGCCATCTCCTGCCTCCCCCCCCCTTTTTTGAAAGTGTTTCACTTGGTAGCCCAGGCTAGCCTGCAACTTGGGATCATCTACTGTCGTCTGCTGAGTGCTGGGCATATAATTGCACAGCACCTCACCTGGCCTCTTTGGGTCTTTAAGGCCATCCCTGGATCTCATTTCTATGTTGGTCTCTTCATTCCCTCAGAGCCTGTACTGAGCAGAGCTGGGCAGATGGCAGTGCTGAAGCCTGCCTGAGAAACTCCCTGGCTGGTGGAGAGACAAGGAGGGTCGCTTTATCTGAACTGACGGCCACAACAAGCCTACCTGTAGCTTTCTCTGATGTGAGACTAAGCAGGGCCAGGTCTTCTATCTTTGAACCTAAATGACCCAGGTTGTCTGTGCATTGTGGGAGATGCATCGGGAATTAGAAAGATGCTTGGATGTAGACCCTTGCCAGGGCACTTCACCCACTGTGAGGATTTAAGCCATGGGCCTGTCTGATCCCCATCTGTAAAATGAAACCCTACCTAACTCATGGTGGTCAAGAGAGTTGGATGAGATCCTTCTATTCAAGGACCCAGCATTGTCTTAGCACGGCATGGGTTGGCACCAAACGTCTCTTTTCCTCTCTCATTCTCTTTACCCTTGGCTCCAAATTCTCTGAGCAGGGAATGGCCAAGCCTATCACCACTGCGAGGGACTAACTGGAGGGTGTGTGGCTCACTTCCTGACCTGTCACATGCACATGCCTGGCCTTCTTACCAAACTCCTGGTGGGCCCATTTCCCAGTGGCATTCACTACTGACTCACTTGTCTTGTGGTCACCTCTGAAACCAAGGTCCTTTCTCCCTTTACCCTGCTGCCACTCTCCAGCCTGGGTCTGTACCGTGGGAATGGAGTCATTGGCATACATTATGTACGTAAGCACCTTAACCATTAAGCCATCTCTCCAGCCCCCAGGCATACATTATGTTCAGGTAGCCTTTTGAGATGGACTGTGTGTATGTGTGTGTTAAATTGATATATACATATATAAACAGATTATAACTCTTTTTAGGCAAAATATATTTTACTTATTTATTTGGGAGAAAGAGGCAAAGAGAGAGACAGAGAGAGAATGGGCACACCAGGTCCTCCAGCCACTGCAAACAAACTCCAGATGCATGCGCCACTTTGTGCATCTGGCTTACGTGGGTCTTGGAGAGTTGAACCGGGATCCTTTGGCTTTGCAGGCAAGTGCCTTAACTGCTAAGCCATCTCTCAAGCCCCAGATTATACTCTTTTATTCCCTCTCCCCTGTTCCCATTTCCCTGGGGCCCTCCTCAGTGAGGTTATGGAATTCACTGTGGGGTCATGAAGGCATCAGTCAGCCCCAATGGAGTAGTGGGGGTATAATGCCTCAGGGTATTCCCATCCACTCTAGTGGCCTTTTATAAGGAGCCAAAAGCTTTGCTAAACTGAGTGTGGTGGCACTTGCCTTTAATCCCAGCACTCAGGAGGCAGAGGTGGGAGGATCACTGAGTTCAAGGCCAGCCTGAGACTACATAGTGAATTCTAGATTAGCCTGGGCTAGAGTGAGACCCTACCTTGAAAAAATTTTTAAAAAAGGAAATCAAAAGTTTTGCTACATTGACAGCCTTGCAAGGGCATTGGCTATGTCTCCCTTGATCAGTTCCATTTCCCCACCTTCTAGAACACTGCCGGATATGGTACATGCTTAATATACATCTGTTGAATGAATGATGAATTCCCAGGAGATTTCCACCCTTACCCCCCCCCCAGCATCCTTGTAAAAGCAAATGAGGTGTAGGACATGGCTCTCACAATAAATGGGGTTTCTGGTGAGATTCCTAAAGGAAATTGCAGTTGATAGCTTGGGAATAGAGAAGGGTCTTAAGCGGTTGTTAGTTGTGATGGAATTCTTGCTTCTCGGCTGGCTTCAAGCATACTTTAGGGTGAGGAGCTCTTTTCCCTTCTCATGTCCTCCTAACTTTCCCTGTCTTTCTGGTGAGTGCTGGGATTAAAGGCATAAACCACCATGCCTGGCTAATTTTCCCTCTCTATATATCCTGCCTCACAGGAAAAAGCATCTGCAAAAAGCAGATTAAATGGGATTTTAAGTAGCATCTCCTCTTCTAATCTTTTTAAAAAATTTTTCTTTTTAAATTTTATTTATTTATGACAGAGAGAGAAAGAGAGAGAATATGAGGGCACCAGAGCCTCCAGCCACTGCAAAGAACTCCAGATGCAAGCACCACTTTGTGCGCCTGGCTTACGTGGGTCCTGGGGAATTGAACCTGAGTCCTTAGGCTTCGCAGGCAAGCACCTTAACTGCTAAGCCATCTCTCCAGCCCCCATTTGATTTTAACTTTTCAGTTTGAAGTCATTTCACACATACCTCTGAAGTTGCAAAAAGAGCACAGAGTGGTTATTTTCTTTCCCGAGCTTCCCCAAAGGCCAAATGCTAAAGGTTCAGTCCCCCATGCAGCGCTGTTCAGCACGGGTTGGATGTTGAGGACAGTGGACTATTGGGATGTGATGGAAACTGTAAGGGCTGGGCTCAGCTGGAGGAAGTAGGTCACTCAGGGGTATCCTTGAAAGGTATATTTTGTCCACAGTTCCCTTCTCTCTCTCTCTCTCTTTCTCTCTCTGTGTCCATAGCCGTGAGGTGAGCGGCTTCCTCAGCCACATGTTCCCACTACAATGATATTCTTCTACTTCATCTTGGGACCAAAGCCAGAGACAGCCAAACATGGACTGAACCTCGGAAGTAAACCTTTCCTCCTTGAACTTGATTTGCTTGGATATTTTATCACAGCAATGGAAAGCTAACAGACCATAATACCATTACCAAGATAAGAACAATAGCATTATACAGTGCTGTTGACAAAGCTACAAGTCTTACTCAAATGTCCTTTTTATCTGAGCCAGAAAGAGAGATATGATTTGATCTCATGTTGGATTTAGTTGTCATGTCTGCCCAGTCTCCTCTAATCTGATAGTTCCTTCATTCTTTGCTTGTCCTTTATGACCTTGGCACTTGTGCTGGCAAGCTATCAGGTTGGGTTTATGTGGTGTTTCCCATATGAGCAGACTGAACTGTCCATGAGAGATGAGGTGGTGCTCTGCTCTGTGGGGCATTTCAGGAATATGGAGTGGGGCCTTGTCTCCCTCCTGGTGATGTTTGCATTCTTTTCCTAGCTCGGATGATGTCTGCCAAGTTTCTGCCTGATAAAGTTGCTTCTTCTGGGCTGGAGAGATGGCTTAGTGATTAAGGCGCTTGCCTGCCAAGCCAAAGGACCGAGGTTCAATTCCCCAGTAGCCACACAAGCCAATGCACAAGGGGGCGCATGCGTCTAGTTTGTTTGCAGTGGCTGGAGGCTCTGGCATGCCCATTTTTTTTTTCTCTCTCTCTCTCTTCCTGCCTATTTCTCTCTCAAATAAATAAATTAAATTTTATAAAAGGTTGCTTCTTCCATTTGTAATTCATAAGAATTTTACAGGGAGGTGCTTTGAAGCTATATCACCAGCTTATTCCTCTCATACTTTTGTCCAATCATTCTTTTCTTTTTTTTGTTATTTATCTGCAAGTAGAGAGAGAGAGAGAGAGAGAGAGAGAGAATGGGCATGCCAGAGCCTCCAGCCATTGCAAAACAACTCTGGGTGTATGTGCCACTGTGTATATGGCTTTACTTGGGCACTGGGGAATCAAATCTAGGTCATTAGCCTTTGCAGGCAAGTGTCTTAACTACTGAGCCATCTCTCCAGCCCCCTCTCCATTTGTTTCTTTACAACAACATAGATGTTTGGCTTCCTGTCTTCCGAAAGGTAGTTTGTTATCTATGACTGTTAATTATTTTGATGCTCACACTGTCTCTTCTTTGGTTGTTAGGAGCCTGTTTAAACTGCCTTGTTTTTTTAAACATGATCCCTCCATTGTTTGAATACTTTATTTTAAAAATTTTTTTAAATTTTATTTTTATGAAAGTGGGAGAGAATTAGCACGCCAGGGCCTCTAGCCACTGCAATTGAACTCCAGACACATGGGTCACCTTGTGCGCCTGGCTTACATGGGTTTTGGGGAGTTGAACCTGGGTCTTTAGGCTTTGCAGACAAATGCCTTAACCACTAAGTTATCTCTTCAGCCCACTTAATTGTTTATTTGACTGTTGAGTTAGCTCTTCTCAAGGAAGAAGACCCTCCATGATTTGAACCAGGGCCATCTAATTCCAGGATCCTAACTCTTAACCAGCCAGTGGCAGGCAGAACAGAGCCACAATGGATCCTGTCCCTACCTGATTCCAAAGCCCCCAATTTTTTTTCTGCCATATCCCAGGGCTTCTCTGGATTCTGGTGGGATTTATGGAAAAGAAAAGCAACTCAGCTTTCAGGGAGGAAAAATCAGAGCCGGGAGCCTGCCCCTCTGATGCCAAGACTAACCTCACTCTGTAGGCAGGAGAGGACAGGGTGCATGGGGACAGTGGAATCCGGAGGGAGGAGGTGGAGTCAGGAGAGGGAAGAGGGGATGGAGAGGTGGCATGAGCAAGAACACAATGCCATCATATAACTCAAGAGTCAAAGAGCCTCTTCCTAGTCCTCAAAACTCACTCTGGTTACTGGGCTTGTACCTACTACATGCCAGACCCATGCTGGGGAACAAAAGCTAACAAGGCCCCTTCCTCAGGGAGGTTACATTCTGACGGAGGAACAGCCCACCAAGAAGTGTACCAAGATGTAAGCAGAAGAGTTGGCAAAGTCATGTGCGATGACCTTGGGTAGTAAGGGTCAGGAGGAACACATGATGAGGAGGTGTGCTGGAGGTATGGTGTGGGGCGAGGGTTCTCGTGGCCTCCCAGGTCGGAAAGGACCCTTTGAGGAAGAACTGTGGCTTGCTGACTGGCCCACATGTAGCCAGCACTCCTTCTGGCTGCGTTTTGGGCCTGCCTCACTCCTGTCGTTTCTTCTCCACAGGTTTGACATCTACAGGAAGGTACCCAAGGACCTGACGCAGCCAACATACACTGGGGCCATCAGTGAGTAGCTGTCCTCACCACTAGTCCCCTGTCACCCCCTTGCCCTCCCCACCATTAGCAGTCCTCCAGTTTAGACCAGGGAGGGAAAGAAGGAAAGGCAGTCAGGAGGGAAGACTTGCTGAGCATCCTACCACACGCTTCACCCATCTCCATGTAGACTCTCCATCCTCGCTAGAGCCCTGCAAGGCAAGAGGATCCTCAGTTCCTAGAAGGGTAGGCAAGACATTATCAACACAGGTTAAGGATGCCTAATCTGTGAATCCAAAATCCAAAACTTTTTTTTTTTTCTTTCGGTGCTGGGAAGACAACCCAGCACCTCACGCAGACTAGGCAAACACTCTACCACTAAGCTACATTCCTGTTAGACCCAAGGTCTGCAATAGAGGACCAAGACGGACAATTTTGGGGGCCTAGAGTCTTTTTTTTTCCAAAGCAGAGAGAGAGAGAGAAGGAGATACAGAAAACAGACATGCCAGAGCCTCCAGCTGCTGCAAACTCCAAATGCACACGCCACATCATGCATCTGGCTTTACATGGGTGCTAGGGAAACAAACCCGGGTGGTTAGGCTTTGCAGGCAAGTGCCTTAACTGCTGAGCCATCTCCCCAGCCCCCAGGGTCTTATTTAATGTCAGGATAGACTGGCATGATCTGAAAAGTGGGAGGGAAGCTCTGGATCCGGAGACTCACAGACAGACAATTTCTTGGATCCAATACTTCGTTATAATGGTGGAGAGGAAGAAGGAAGGGACAGAGGGAGGGAAGTATGTGTACCAAACTGAGAGAGAAGGGAGAAGATGGGGTAGAGAGGGAAAAGAGAGGGGATGAGGGATGTATGCATGTAGAGCAGAAGAAAGAGAAGAGGGTTAATGAGGGCCAGGGAGAAGGTTTTATGGAGAGGGAAGGAAATTCACAGTGAGGGAGAGTCTTTGGGTGGTATGTAGAGGTAGGAATGGGATGGGGAGAGAGGTGGCCTTTCCTCTATTTAAAAAATAGTTTAATTATTTATTTGATTATGTATGTATGTATGTATGTATGTATGTATGTATGTATGTATGTATGTATCTATCTATCTATCTATCTATCTATCTATCTATCTATCTATCTATGTATGTAGAGAGAGAGACAGAGAGAAGAGGGAGGGAGGGAGAGAATGGGCACGCCAGGGCCTCCAACCACTGCAAACAAACTCCAGACACATGTGTTACCTTGTGCATCTGGCTTACATGGGTCCTGGGGACTGGAACCTGGGTCCTTAGGCTTCATAGGCAAGTGCCTTCACTACTAACCCATCTCTCCAGCCTAGCCTTCCCTCTTGACGAGGGGTATCCTCATTCTCAGGCCTCACATGGCCAGGTGGTAGGGGAGAAAAAGGGGATAGGTAAGAGAGCAAGAGTCCCGGAACTCTTAATTTTCTCCAGCCTCCAACTCCCAAAGCCTTTTGAGCTCTGACAAACACTGCAGATGGAAAATCCACATCTGGCCTCATATTGAGGCCATGCTCAAGGTCACTAAAGATATTGTATTACCTCAGGCTATGTGTAGTATGTGTGTGTAACATTTATTTCCTGTTTAAACTTGGGTCCCATGCCTAAGCTGTCTCATGTGTATGCAACCATTCCAAATGTGAAAATATCTGAAGTCTAAAATCCCTCTGGTCCCTTAAGCACTCCACATTTGATATAAAGCAACAATTTTGGGAGAGGAAATGGGATTTGGAGGTGGGAGAGAGAGGATTACTTTTACCTGCACATCTTTGAAATGATTTGATATTTTTTGTTTGTTTGTTTGTTTTGAGGTAGGGTCTCACTCTATCTCAGGCTGACCTGGAATTCACTATGTAATCTCGGTGGCCTCAAACTCATGGCGATCTGCCTACCTCTGCCTCCCGAGTGCTGGGATTAAAGGTGTGCACCACTACGCCCATCTGTTGATTTGAAATTTTAACATAAGAATATTTTGGGGCTGGAGAAATGGCTTAGTAGTTAAGGTGCTTGCCTGAGAAGCCTAGGGACCCAGATTCAATCCCTCAGTACCCTTATAAGCCAGATGCAGAAGGTGGCATTTGTATCTGAAGTTTGTTTGCAGTGGTTAGAGGCCTTGGTGTGCCCATTCTATCTCTCTCTCTCTCTCGCTTTCTCTCTCTCTGTTTCCTTTTCTCTCTGTCTCTCTCAAACAAATAAATACAATTTTTAAAAAGAGAATATTTTTATCCATTTAAGAAAAAAACAGTCACAAACTCACCCTGACTTTGGTTTCTATAGACCAAAGTTTCTATTGATGACGGGAACCAGGGCTTCTTAGAGCAATGGCCCTGTCCAATACCAGACATAGAAGGTATTATCTGAGCTCAGGCACCTGTGCCAGCAAGGTGTGGTGATGCCCCAAGGGCCAGAACTGAAAGTAATAAAATAAATAATGGCTTTGGGTTTGGAACCCAGCGAATGAGGGGGAAAGGAGCTGGGGAGCTAAGTGGTTAAGGTGCTGGTTTGCAAAGCCTGCAGGCTCAGGTTCGGTTCCCCAGTATCCACGTAAAGCAGGATACACTAAGTGAGTCATGTATCTGGCATTTGTTTGCAGCAGCAAGAGGCCCTGGCACTCCCTTATATTCTTTTCTTTTTCTTTCTCTTATTTTTTTCTCTCTCTGCTTACAAATAAATTTTTAAAATTCAATAAAAAAATGAGGAGAAATGCGTTGAGTCTCTACTGATGTAAATGAATGGGGTAAGAACACAAAACTTCCTAAAGAATTCCCGATACTCACGTACTTACCTACCTACAAGGGAGGGTAATTTTCTCTTCTTGAGTGAGAGCCAGATTTAGTAGCCTATTGTCAAAGAATAGAGGACAGAGATTCCTCCAACACCATTCTTTTTTAAAAAAATATTTTTTTAATTTATTTGTAAGCAGAGAGAGAGAGAGAGAGAGAGAGAGAGAGTGCTCACAGATAGACAGTCAGAGAGAATGAGCACGGCAGGGCCTTCAGCCACTGCAAAGGAACTCCAGATGCATGCAGCACTTTGTGCCTCTGGCTTTACGTGGTTACTAGGGAATTGAACCTGGGTTGTTAGGCTTTGTAGGCAAACGTCTTAACCATTGAGCCACCTCTCCAGCCCTACAACAGTATTCTTTTGCTCGGGATTGCTTTGGCTAAGGAACAGTGATTCCTTAGAATCACTTAGAAGAAATACAAATGGCTAATAAATATTTTAAAAAGTGCTCACCATCCCTTGACGTCAGGAAAATGCAAATTAAAACTCCTTTAAGAGTACATCGCAGCCCAGTTAGAATGGCTTGATGCTTCAGGAAAACCATTGACAGCAAACACTGGGAAGGATGTGGAGAAACAAGAACCCTTATTCATTGTTGGCGGGAATTATACTGGTACAGCCACTATGGAAATCAATGTGGAAGTTTCTCAACAAAACTAAAAGTAGAACTGCCATATGCCCAGAGTGCTATATATATAACCCACTACAGAGATATTTGCACATCTGTGTTCATTGCTGCTCTGGTCACAGACTAGATGTCCATCAGCAGATGAAGGGTTAATAAAAATATGGTACATATACACAGTGGAGTATTATTCGGCTGTAAGGAAAAGCGAAATTAAGAAATTTGCAGGAAAGTGGATAGAACTGGAAAACATTATATTGAGACAACCCAGGCTCAGAAAGATAAATACTGCAAGTCTCATATGCAAATCCTAGCTTCTAATTTCTATGTAGGTGCATTTATGTTAAAAAATCAGTATATGCAGAGCATAGGAAACCAAGAAAGGGGGTCTATTAAAAGAGAAAAAAAAATAGGCTTTAAGGGTGAGGATAGGGCAGTAGAATGCATGAGATACCCAGAATAAAATGGGAGTGTAGGCAGGGTGATGGGGGGGGGGGGGAAGAGAGATAGAGGGAAGAAGTAGGAGGAAGAGGGGGAGGTGGTGATAGTTGAGGTCAACCAAAACTAATGCTATATGAAAAAGCTTTAAGGAAATATATATGTGGTAAGCTAAAAAAGTAAGTCTTAAAACAAATAAATGAAAGAGAATAGAAATTTAAGAGAGTAGTTTTCCTATGGGAAACCTGGAGGCACCGTCCAACCAAGCGAGGGACCTTGACATTATGGTGGTCAGTCATGCAGACGTCAAACCGTACGGAGGCATCGTGCCTCTGGGGATTCTTCCCTGTGAAGCTACAACCCACGGTGATTGGGGGAAAGTACCAGGATCCCAGATTGGAGGATTTCTAACGTGATGCCTGACCAGTTTGCCCCCAAGGGGACAAGGCTTTGAAAAGCCTAGGGGAGCCTTGAGGGAATTGCCACAGATCAGAGAAGGACCCAGGGTGAGGCAATGCAGGGTGGAATCGAGCAACTCCAGAACCGGCCTTCATGAGAGGGTGATCTGGTGAGAGCTGAAGGAAGGCTTAGCTGAGTTAGGATGACGAGTGCCGTGCTTACGTAAGGTATGGACATGGGGGAAGCCAGAGGAAGCGATGCGGGAGCTGTACTATCTTGGGTGTCATTGCTGGTGCACAGCAGAAAAGACATCTGCAAGAATACATACGTAGGACAAAGCAAAGCCACCTGCAGTGGGGGAGGGGGTGCTTCGGTTTCACTGCTCAGATGCGAGAGTGAGCTCAGAGAAGTGACTCATCTGTCTTCGTAGCTTGCAAAAGTGGGGAGCCAGGTCTGTCTTGGGTGAGACTTGCTTGATGCCCACCCCCGCAGCCTCTCCACAGCCTGGTATGGGAGAGACCCTCCCTGCTCACTGTCACAGGGACCAGGCAGTCAGCCCGCACCGCTGCCTCTTCCGCGAGTCTATTCTTAGTTGAGTTGGTAGCCTTGGGGATCCCCACCAGTCTAGCTGGCTCTTGTGGTCCTTTCTCCAGCTGGGTGTCTGCACGTGTCTTCCTGTGTTGAGGAGAAGGGGACAGAACAGCTAAGTGGCATCATGTGCGTCACACAGGCTCTCCTGTCAGGAAGAGCTAAGCTTGTTCTCCCATATAATGTGTATCTTTGGGCAAGTCACTTCACATCTCTGAGCCTTACTTTCCCAATGAAGTGTGTTGAGGGTAGAATACATAAGCCCTTACTTAGCATATGCATGGTTGCCTGCTACTGTCCTCTGACAAGTTACTACTCAAGTCTCCACCTCCCTTCTTGCCAGAGGCGCAGTGGGATTACAGAAGTCCATCCCCAGCTTTTAGTTTTTACGTGGGACTTGGGGATCTGAACTCAGGTATTCAGAGTCACACAGCACTTTATCCATTAAGACATCACCTCAGCCTCTGAGTTCTATTCATAATAGAGAATAAAAGACTTTGCTTCTACGTATCAATTTTTTTAAGATTTGATTTTTTTTATTAGAGACAGAGGGAGTGGGGAGAAAATGGGCACGCCAGGGCCTCTACCCACTGCAAACAAATTCCAGGCACATGCACAACCTTGTGCATCTGGTTTACGTGGAACCTGCAAAATCCAACCTGTGTCATTAGGTTTTGCAGGCAAGTACTTTAACCGCTAAGCCATCTCTCCAGCCCTAGGTATCACTTTTAAAAAATAGTTTATTTATTTATTTGCCAAGACAGAGGGAAAGAGACAGAATGGGTGCACCAGGACCTCTAGCCACTGCAAAAAAAAATTCCAGATGCATGAGCCATTTTGTGCATCTGGTTTTACTTGGGTACTGGGGAATTGAACCCAGGTCATTAGCCTTTGCAAGTAAGCACCTTAAACACTGAGCCAGCTCTCCAGCCCATCAGTATCACTTTTTTTTTTTTGCACTATGATACCTAAATGTCAATGCCTTTAAATTAAAATTGAAAATGTGTTGAGAGACTGATTGAGAGGGGGAGGGGATATGATGGAGAGTGAAGTTTCAAAGGGGAAAATGGGGGGAGGGAGGGAAATAACATGGGATATTATCTACAATTAAAGAAGTTGTTAATTAAAAGAAAAAAGAAAAAAATGTGTTTGGGAGGCTGGGGAAATGGCTCAGTGGATAAAGTGCTTGTAAAGCCTACAAGCTCAGGGTTCAGTTCCCCAGTATCCACGTAAAGCCAGATACACAAAAAAAAAAAAAAAAAAAAGGAGCTAAATATGGTGGCACATGCCTTTAATCCCAGCACTCAAGAGGCAGAGGTAGGAAGGTTGCTGTGAGTTCAAGGCCAGCCTGAGACTACATAGTGAATTCCATGTCAGCCTGGGTAGAGTGAGACCCTACCTCGAAAAACAACAACAACAACAAAATAAAAAAGGTGTCTGGAAAGATAGCTCAGCAGTTAAAGGTACTTGCTTGCAGTGCCTGACGGCCTGGGTTTGGTTCCCCAGCACCCATGTCAAGCCAGATACAGAAAGCAGCACATACGTTTGGAGTTTGTCTGCAGTGGCAAGAGGTCCTGGTGTGCCCATTTTCTTTCTCTCCCCCCAATATAAATATAAATATTTATAGATACATATTGTATATACATATATTTGGTTTTTCAAGGTAGGGTCTCAAGCAGCTCTGGGCCTTGCCCTTCTCAAGGAACCTCTGTTTAGGGGAACACTGGAGAAGGGCACTTGCTAATCCATGAGAACCAGGCTCTTGGCCCTTCCTAGCTGCCACCCAGCAGCTCAGACCACTCTTCTCTCCAGAGTCCCGCTGTCTCCCCTTATCTGACATACTGAATAATCAGGTGTGTCCTTCTGGAACTCTAGGAGATAGCAGTTACCTTCTTGTTGCTGGGACAAAACACCCGACCAGAAGCAGGTTATGGAAAGAATGGGTTTATTTTGGTTTACAGTTGTGAGAGGAAGTTAGTTCCATTGTGGTGGGGACAGCAGGGCAGAGCAGAGGCTGGGCATCACATCTTGTCACAGTAGCTTGGAGATTCCAGCAAGGCTCCACCAGCTTGGGATTAAGTATGAGGCTTTAATACAAACACGTGAGGCCAAATTAGCATGTCCAGCTGTAATATGCTTGCATCATTGTCTCTCACACAAAGGGTCCAACTATGTGTACATCCCTCCTGTTCTTTTCTGTTGCTGCATCCTGGACACCTTCCCTACCTGCCATCAACAGCCATCTCCTGTTCCACTACCTGACTGGTCCATGGTTCATGTAAGCAGCCCCTACCAAGTGACCATTCTGATCCTAACCCCTTGCCATTAGAAATATCCTTGCCTGTGTCTTTCTGTATCCTTCTATGGTTATTTCTGTAAGGTACTTGTGGTAGTTTGAATGTGGAGTGCCCCTCTGGCCTCTCATGTTTGTGATTAAGCCTTATGCTTAGTCCCCAGCTAGTGGAGTTTTGGGAGGTAGAGCCTTGCTAGAGGAGGTGTGTCACTGGGAGCCGACCTTGAGTATTATTAGCCCGGCATGACACCCAGCCTCTGCTCTGCCATTCTTTCTCTGCCATGATGTAACTTTCCCTTGAGACTGTAAGCTGAAATAAACCCTTTCCTTCCATATGCAACATTCAGTTGTGTGTTTGTCCCAGGCACATTTTGTTGGCTAGCAGATCCTGCCAGGGCCATGGGACATGATCCCATGAGCATTCCCACCAACAGTACTGAGGTGCATTTCTTTTTTTTTTTTAATTATTTTATTTATTTTTGGAGAGAGACACAGAGAGAGACAGACAGAGAGGCAGAGGAAGACAGATAGAGATGGGCGCTCCAGCAGTCAATTAGCTGCTGCGAACGAAATCCAGATGTGCACGCCCCCTGGTGGTCAAGTGCGGCATTGCACCCTTGCATCACTTTGCATCTGGCTAAACATGGGACCTGGAGATTGGAACCGGTGGAGATTGGAACCCGGTTCTTAGGCTTAGGAGGCAGGCGCCTTAACCGCTAAGCCATCTCTCCAGCCCCTGAGGTGCATTTTTTTACGTGAGGGGAAGGCGTGAGGCACAGGAAGCCAGCCTTTCACTACCATATAGTGCACAGATCTTTAGCAGAACTTGCAGCCAGGCACCATGCCAAGTGTTGCGATTGTGCTGATGAATGGACTTGGTCTTTGTCCTTGAGGTTTCCACAGCCGAGCCAGGCAAGTCAACTCAGACACGTGCTATTGCATTGCACTGGGAAAAAAGGGCTGTTAGTAACGGAAGGACACTGCAAGGTTCTGGAGAGTCTTCTCTGCTTACATAGCCGTGTGACCTTGGACAGACTCCTTGACCTTTGGGCAGGGTGTAGAACTCAGATCCATGTTCCCTTCACTAAGGTTCTCCCTATCAAGGCTTCTCCTGGGGGCACATTCTGAACGCCCAGGACCTGAGCCAGTTTCAGAAGTCTGAAGTTAAGATAGTCTCTCTGAACTTTGCTCAGACATGGAACCAAAGCCTTCATCCAGCTGTCAGCACCCCAGGACCTGGGTTGAAGTTCTTCCTATGTGCCTTCCTGGCTCTTCACTCATGCCTTTCGTCCGACAAATATTTATTCTGCATCTTCTCTGAGTCAGGCATTGTGCTAGGCCCAGAGACTACACTGCTAAGTATAGCAATGTGATCGGGACCTTGAACTTCTCAGGACTCAGCTGAGTCGTTCTGTCTACCTGCTGGGTTGTCCAGGCTTTGGTACCAACCTTTAAAAAGCACCAAGATTTCAGAAAGAGGCATCTCCATACCTTTCCCCACCCCCGCTTCCACGTCCAGTGTGGGTAGAGTTAGGACTTGGGAGCATAACTATAGGCAAGGGAGTAAGGGAGGGCAACTGGAAGGCCCCTATCCGTCCAAGTCGGCATTGGCCTTCAGAAAATCTCCCTGTTTCCTACGTTACAGCACTCAGCAGGGCTGGGGATAGAGAGGCAAAAATGATGCAGACATGTGGCTCCTGTACGACACTGGCCAGTAAAAAGGAAAAAAGGAAAAAAAAGCACAGGGTGCCCACTATAGGATGCTATGCCTACTGGCAGATTTTTCTCCATGGGGTGGGCAGGTGAAGGGGAATGCCAGGAGCCAGGTGCTAAGTTGGTAGCTGAGCTGCTCCAGTGAGTTTACTGCAGCTGGAGGAGACATTTGAACGTAAGTTCCATGCCATAAATAGAAAGACAAGCCAAGGCTACCATCTAAACCCATGTAGGACCCATTTAGACACAGGTTGCTGAGTGAGACCGGTTGAAAGGCATGTCTATAGTGCTGCTGTTTATTTAGAGGAAAAAGAGAGAGGGAAAATGGACGCGTGTGTACTTTTTTTTTTTAATTATTGTTTTTTATTGACTTTTATACTTACATACAAAAAAAAACCCACCTGATATTTCCCTTCCCTCCCCCCATTCCACTTTAGAACTCAAGTCTCCCATCATATCCCCTCCCTCTCTCCATTAGTCTCTCTTTTAATTTGATGTCATCATCTTTTTCTTCTATTTTGAGGGTTTTGCGAAGGTATTGCTAGGCACTGCAAGGTCATGGATATCGAGGCCAGTTTCTCTCTGGGCAGTTGCATTGTAAGAGGTCATACCCTTCCTTTGGCTCTTCCATTCTATCCGCCCCCTCTTCCACAATGGACCCTGAGCCTTGGAGGATGTGACAGAGGTGTTTCAGTGCTAGGCACTCCTCCATCCCTTCTTCTCAGCACTATGTTGCCTTTTGGGTCATCCCAGTGGTCATCACCATCTGAAAAGAGAAGCTTCTCTAACCAGAAGTGAGAGTAGCGTTAATATGTGAATATGAACATTAAGTGTAGTGCTTTCAGGGCAGCTTGGTGGGAATAATATATACATT
>PVKW010002371.1:0-62427 GCA_004027895.1 Orientallactaga bullata | reverse complement strand
AGTTCGAGGCCACCCTGAGACTGCATAGTTAATTCCAGGTCAGCCTGGGCCGGAGTGAGACCCTAACTTGTAAAACCAAAAAAAAAAAAAAAGCAGTAGCAGCTCCCAGTTGAGAGATTCAAGAAAACATGTGGATGAACAAAAACAGAATGACCTGACTGTCCAGTGTTCTCTGGCCTCCATGTGTGTACACATGGGGCACGCATACCTGCACATACACAAGCATATACCATGCACCATACCATGTATACTCTCTCTTACAAACACACATGCACAAAATAAAATTCACCAGAAAAAAATCACCTGCATCACAGGTCTGTCTAGGGCCATGAAATCTCTGTCCCCTGCAGACAATGTAACACAGAGGGAAAGGCCCGGCCCTGGCCCAGGGTCCCTGTTGGGGATCCTCCTATTCCTCTTCCTGGCTGTGGTCTCTGTTGTCTATCCTCTGAGCCCTGTTTCCCCCACACAGAGCACAGTAGTCCTGTCCAGCAGTGGCTCACTATAGAAAAAGCATCATCTATATAAGCCCCAGCATCATCCCTGGTGTAGTAAGCTTGAGGCTTAAAGCTGGAATACCTTCTATTTTGGTAGAGGAATGGACCAGAAGATACTGGGCAGTGCATAAACACATTTGATCTTCACCACAAAGTTCTGCTGTGGACACTACTAAGTGTCCCTTATTTTCAACTCATTAAACAATGACATGAATATTAATGATAAAAATAGTAGCTGTAAGCCAGACATGGTGGTGCATGCCTTTAATCCCAGCACTCAGGAGGCAGAGGCAGGAGGATCACCGTGAGTTCAAGGCTACCCTGAGACTACAAAATGAATTCCCAGTCAGCCTGAGGTAGAGTGAGACCCTACCTCAAAAAGAAAAAAAAACAAAAAACTAGCTATAGGGGCTGGAGAGATGGCTTAGACATTGAAAGTGCTTGCTTGTAAGGTGTGATGACTGGGTTTGATTCCCCAGTACCCATCTAGATCCACAAACGTGGCACATGCGTCTGGAGTTTGTTGGCGGTGGTAGGAGGCCCTGGCATGTCCGTTCCCTCCTTCTCTCTTTCCCCTTCTCCACTTTCAAATAAATAAGTAAAAACATTGTAAAAATAATAGTAATAGCTATAGACTACTTACTGTTTCCTAAGACCATGTTTCACACGTCTCTTGTTCTCATTATCCTTAGCAGCCTTCTTACCAATAGTTGTCCCTTGGTGTCTTGGGGAATTGTTGGGACTCCTGCCTCAGGATACCCAAGTCCCTGGATGTTCAAGTCCCTTACATAAAGCACATCTGCTTTCAATCATGGCACACAACGTAAATGCCGTGCCCGTGATTGTTGTGCTTTATTGTTTGAAGAACAGTGACAAAGAACAGTCTGTAGACATCCAGTACAAATTTTCTTTTTCTTTCTTAAAATTTGTGACCTGCAATTGGCTGAGCCCAAGGGTATAGTATACCATGCAGCTGTAGAAGATCAGCCGTCCTATTATAACCCCTGTTTCAATTCTGGGAAAACTGAGGCAGAGGGAGACAAAGCCCCTTGCTCAAGGTCAGTCAGCCAGGAGATCATAGAGCCAGGAGGTAAACCCTGGCAGCTTGAGCTCTCCGTGACACTGCGCTCTGTTCCAAGCAGGGCCTGTGGCTGTGTCTATAGAGAGGAACACACACAAAGTTCGCACCCAGACACTCACTCTTCTAGCCTGGGGCAGCCCGCGGCTTTAGCCAATCCTCCGGCATCCCTGAGAAACCGACTTCTAACCCTGTGTGCTCTTCCCACCACCCTCTTTTCTCCTTAGTTTCTTTTCGGTGAGATGTGTGTGACATACAGCAACTACACCATCTGAAAGATGGCCTCAGTAAATTTTCACCTACGTAGCCATTGTTTCAGCAGAGGCACTAATACACTTCTGCACCCTAGAAGGTTCCTTTGTATCGTCTTCCAGTCAGTAGCCCCCTCCCACCACCATTTTTGTTTGACTTCTATTGTTGTAGATTAATTTTTGCCTCTTTCAAAGGTCACCTAGAGCATCTCCCAACTGTTCTCATGAGGAAACTGAGGTTCAGAAAGGTGAAGCACCCCGTCCCAGGCACCCCAGTTTCTACGTAAATGAAGCAGGAGATGAGCCCGCATCTGTCTCCCACCCTCTCAATGGGTCTTTTCACTGCCTGCGCTCATAACGTTATCTGGCCAGCAAGTCCTCAACCCCCAGTGCATCCACAAAAAAGCGTTTATTTTCTTCTAGGTGGGCTGATTTATGACTGCCTGCCGGCCTTTAAAAATCAGTTCAGCCCCAGCCAATGGAGCTCGCTAGTCTTGGCAACCCGCTTTTGCCTCCCCCCTCCCAACCTGTGGGTGATTGTGGGCAGGTCTGTGCCTGGGGGGCACAGGAAACTAACAGACCTGGAAACATTTTCCTTGGATGTGGAAGGCAGCCATGTTGACCTCATCAGGCAAGCGGCATGGGTGATTGAACCCTGTCCATCCCACAGCCTCCAGGAAGGCGCCCAGAGCAACCAGTTCTAGACTTACATAACAGGCCAGCTCAGAGTGTCACCGGCCAGCCATGCATCTGCCCTCCCTGCTGACACCTCCGTTTCTTTGCTCTGGGTGGCTCTTCAGTCTGGGCAGCCAGTCAGTGCAGTTCTTCCAGTGAGGGGACAGGGACTGTGCTTGGGACCACAGTGAGCTCACCTGGGCCACACCTAGGGTTTGCTTTGCTGTGTGCCAGTGTTACCTGCTAGGATTGCCAGGCGATGACCTCATCCCATAAGCCCTCAGCAATGCATAATGGCCCAACCTTGCCAAGGTGGGAAAGGTGAACGCAACAAGGAAGAGAATTGAACTGAGCTGGGAAAGGGAAGTGCTCGCTGTCCCTGTGTGATCACTTAATCATGCAGCAGTTTTCTTACTCAACAAGCCCTCTGACGTTGCAAATTGGAACAAAGGCTGACAGGACGGCAGGGAGGGGATGAGGGGGGCGAGGGAGCATTTATCTGGCTGAACCTGTCCATTGCTTGCCCGTTGGCTCTGTCCAGTACCTGCCTGTACAATGAAGGCTGCCCAGGATAAACCCCTGGCTTCCCTCATGTTCTGTGGCCTTCTCCCTTGAATCTAGAGAGGAGGAGAGGACACAATATGAGCCATGGGAAACCTGGGGCTCAGGTATAAGGCAAACCTTGGTGAAGATTCTAGCTCAACCATTTCCTGCTGGGTGGGATGGAACACCCCCTTTTTGAACCTTGGTATCCTGATCTTAAAATGAGAATCAGAGGGCACCCGGCTAGGTCAAGTCGGTAGAGCATGAGACTCTTAATCTAAGGGTTGTGGATTCAAGCCCCACGTGGGGTGGCTTACTATTCAGGGGTGATGGCACACACCTTTAATCATAGCATTTGGGAGGCAGAGGTAAAAGGATCATTGTGAGTTGGAGGCCAGCCTTGAGACTACATAGTGAATGCCAGGTCAGCCTGGGCTAGACTGAGAGCTACCTCGAAACAACAAAACAAGAAAAAAGACAAATATAAAATGACATTCAGCATGTCACCCAGGAGCAGGTAGGATAACGTGAATATATATTTGGTCTCCCTAATGAGCCCCCACCCTTATCCAGCTTCCTGGGATGGGTGTTCAGTGACCTAAAAATTAAGCCATATCCGTGGCTGTCGCGACCCCAGGAATATCCTTGCAGCTGCCACAAACAAACAGACTCGCAGTCCCTCGTTAGTTGAGCACCAATTATATCATACTAGATTGGGTTTTAGTAAAAATAAATTCCCTTGCCCCAGCCTGATGTATTCTTTCCCAACATTGTGGCCACTCATGCAGCTTTCTGGAAGTCCACTTGTCTAGAGTGGACAGCCTTCCTCTAACACAGCCTTTGGACAGCATTTAAGGTTCCTAATGCATGTGGATGTGGAAAGTTTTATTTTCTTTAAAAAATTTTTTTTTCATTTTTTTTGAGGCAAGACTGGCCCCCTTTTTTGGGGGGTGGGGGTTGAGGTAGGGTCTCACTCTAGTCTAGGCTGCTTGGAATTCACTATGTTGTCTCAGGATGGCCTTGAACTCACAGCAATCCTACCTCTGCCTCCCAAGTGCTGGGATTAAAAGCATGTGCCACCATGCCCGGCTCAGGCCTTTTTTTTTTTTTTTTTTAATGCGAGAAAAGGAAAAGAGACACGTGTGCCCCCTTGTGCACTTGTATGCGCTTGCGTCACTGTGTATCTGGCTTACATGGGACCTGGAGAGTTCTTAGGCTTCACAGGCAAGTACCTTAACAACTAAGCCATCTCTGCAGCCCTAAATTTTTTTTTTATAAAAATAAAATTTTTAAAAAAACTTTTTATTTATTTGAGATCAAGAAGAGGCAGAGAGAACAAGCATGAATGGGCACACCAGGGTCTCTTGCAAACGGATTCTAGATGCATGTACCACTTTGTATCTGGCTTTATGTGAGTGCTTGGGAATCAAACCTGGGCCATCAGGCTTTGCAAGCAAGTGCCTTATTTTCGGTTGACAAAATTGTAATAGTGTGGAGTATAAGGTGATATTTTGATACACTGTGGGATGAACGGTTCATCTAGTTAGTATATCCTTCACCTTAAATGTTTATCATTTCCTTGTGAGAACATTTAAAATCCTCTCGGAAATATACATTGCATTATTATAACTATTGTCACCTCACCTGTGTGGAGAAATTCTCTCTACCTGTAACATTGTACCCATTGGCCAGTGTCTCCCTGGTCCCTGACTTAATGAGTATTTAAAATAGCCATATCTGCAGAGCACTGTGCCTCTTAACAGTTTACAAGACCAGGCCTGGAGATACCATTCCTTCTCCACAGGGGCAGTTATCTGGGCATCGCCAGTGGGTTCCGCAGGGCTGCCTGATGCCCTCTTTTCAGCTCGTTGGGAGTGTGTTCATGACACCTCAAGCCCAGCACAGCCTCTAAGACGCAGCAACTCACCCTCCCATCACTTCTGCTCTACTCCCACGTGCTCCTGGCCCAAGGAATGAGACCAGAAAAAAAAACTGGAGTCATCTACCTACATGCCTCTCTCAGTCCAGCCCCACACACCATCCATCTCCCAGCAAGTCTGGCCTGCCTCTGTATTCTGTGTCCTATATCCATTCCCCAGTTCGATCCACTGTGACTGTCACCCATGCAGTGGCCCTTTTTAGTCCTTGAAGCAGCCGGAGGGCACCCACTGAAGTGCAAGCCTGACCATATGGCTGTACATAGTATGAAGTTGCAAGAGCTTGATTTCCAAGCTGCCCAGACTAACCCTGCCTATACTATAGCTGTGACATATACCACACTTAGCTTTTGCTCTTACGTGGCACCCATTATCATCCTCATTCAGTTCCCCAGTCAACCCAGGACTTCAACTTCCAGGCATTAACACATGCCATCAGGATTCTCCCTCATTTTCCTTGATGAGATCACACCTACAGACCAGAACCCGCATCTCAGAGAATCCTTCCCTGCCAGCTGCTCCCCACAGCCCAGGGCAGTTGCCTTGCAGGTCCTCTCATAGTACCATAGAGCTTTCTGTGAAAGCACTAATCATAGCCGATGGTGGCCTATGGAGTTAGGAGGTGAGTGAGTTCTGGTTCTGTCTGGAAGCTTGATGAAAGCGGAAACCACATCTGGTTTGATGTCCTTTGTGGCCCCTGACAGATAGCAGATGTGAAAACTGTTTGTTGAATATTTATTCATGTTGCCACTGTCCCTGGCAGTAGAGTGGTGTGGCTGTCTGGGAACCACCTGTCCCCTAACTATGGCGATAGAATGATGATTCCACTTACTATTTCCCTGTTCCTACGGCCTGTGGCAGCCACCTTATGTGGCACATTATGGATGCAATTTCATGAAGAATCTTGAGGTGGGAGCCATGATGTGTTAGCCAGGTGGGCCGGATAAAATTGTAGGCATTCCCAGATGAGGGCGCAGGAGTGCTGTACAAGTCTAAGAGAAACTTCAGTTGCCATTGACTTTGTGATAATTCGTTAGAGCGGCCGCAGGAAGGATCAGCAGCCATCCTGTCCTGTGCTGGAGTTCACCCCTACTAAGTACTTTTTTTTTTTTTTTTGGTTTTTCGAGGTAGGGTCTCACTCTGGCTCAGGCTGACCTGGAATTCACTATGTAGTCTCAGGGTGGCCTCAAACTCTCGGTGATCCTCCTACCTCTGCCTCCTGAGTGCTGGGATTAAAGGCGTGCGCCACCACGCCCGGCTCTAAGTACTTTTTAAGGATGAGCTCCCAGTAAATCAGTGATTTCCCAGATGGGGGAGGAGCCCCAAGAAAGAAGGAAGTAGGTACCGCCTATGTGCCCTGAGCCCTAGGAGACCCCTGTATCTCATTTTACTGTTCACACTACCCCATGAGAAATGAGCGATGTTATCCCCAGGGTTCACAGAGGTGAGCATAGAAGGAGCTGGAGCCAGAATTTGACCTTGAATTTGTCTGACTAGGCAGATAGATGCTCTTACCCTGCCCCACCCTCTTCTCTCCTGAGGAGCTGCCCTCCTTCGTGGAAAGAGCACGGAGAGGTGGATTTGAGGGGGAGCTTTTCTTCCCCCGACCTGTGTATGCACAGGCTGTCCCCACGTAGGGATCTGGGTCATCTGAGCACATGAGGTGGCCCCTGGCTACTCCCTGTGGCTAGGATCAGTGCTTCTATCTCAATAATGGCTTCTGATTCCCTCCCCCACTCTCCCACTCTCTCTCTGTCTCTCAGTGTGAACGAGCTCTACGTGGATGACCCAGACAAGGACAGCGGAGGCAAAATTGACGTCAATCTGAACATCAGTTTACCCAATTTGCACTGTGAATGTGAGTATTCCAGAAAGTGGGCTGTTCTGTGGACAGACATGGTGAGATGTCCAGAGTAAGCTAAGTGCCCCTGGCCAGCTACGAACAACATAGAGCCTGTCATGCCACTCCCGACTCCCTATTTATTTATTTTTTTTGGAGGAGAATGTTCTTGAACGTCCTTAGAGGTTTCCTAGACTAAAAGCCAGAAGAGCTTCTCGCAGGGGTTCTTTCTACAGTCGTGTTGGTACAGGTGACACAGGGTAGTAGAGTCTCTGGGGTCATTTTTCTTTTTTTTAATATTTATTTATTTGTGGATTTGAGGGAGAGAGTATAGGTATTTCAGGGCCTCTTACCACTACAAATGAACTGCAGATGCATGTGCTGCTTTGTATATCTGGCTTTATGTGGGTACTGGGGGATCGAATTCATGCTGGCAGGCTTTGTAAGCAAGAGCCTTTAACCACGGAACCATCTCCCCACTCCTTGGGTTATGTGTCTTAAGGCAGAGCCTGAGATTCTTCAGCACGTGGCTTATGAAGAGGAAGAAGCAATAAAGGAGGAAAGAAGGGAGGGCCTGGGAGACCAGGCAGGGCAAGAGGGTGAGCCTTACGTGCATGCAGCTAAAGTCCAGTCTGGGCCTGACCTCACAAGGAGCTTTGGAGTGTGGTGGCACCATAGAGCTGTCCTAATTGGTTGCAGTGGGCTCTTATTCAAACTGGTGACGAATGGCCACAGAAGTGCACATGGGAATCACAGGACCACCACACAAGCATTTAAGATGAGATTCAAGTTCAATAAAACCGTTGGCCCAGAGAAGGGAGCACCTGTGAGCAGATCACACCTGCAGAAGCTGGATAGGGGCACTGTCAATGAAAGAGCTCCATAGGCTGGAGAGATGGCTTTGCAGTTAAGGTGCCTGCCTGCAAAGCCTGAGGACCTAGGTTTGACTCCCCAATACACAAGTAAGCCAGATGCCCATGGTAGTGCATCAGGAGTTTGTTTGCAGTGGCTAGAGGCCCTGGTGCACCAATTCTCCCAATTAAAAAAAAAATTTTTTTTAAGAAAGGGGGGCTGGAGAGATGGCTTAGTGGTTAAGGCGCCTGCCTATGAAGCCTAAGAACACCTGTTTGAATCTCCAAGTCCCACATTTAGACAGACACAAAAGTGATATAAGCATGCAATGTTGCACATGCACTCAAGGGGGTGCATGCTTCTGGAGTTCGTTCACAGTGGCTGAGAGGCCCCAGTGCACCCATTCTCTCTGTCTCTCTCAAATTAAAAGAAGAAAGGAAGGGAAGGAGGGAGGGCGGGCTCCAGGTATCTTCCTTTTGACTCCAGACCTATTTTGCTAATTTCTTTCAACCAAGACAGTAAATTACTTCTGTAAAACAGAAGTTAGTGAAAGTCTGATTTCGAGTCAGGTCCCACCTCCTTCGCTCAAGCTTACTCCTTTGTCCAGAGAGCTTTGGTCTTCTCTTTGCACTGGGCTTTAGTAGCACCTATTGCCAGGATTGCTGGAAGATCTTTAGCCTTGCTGTCAATGGACCGAGTATCTTCTTGGGGACAGCAGTTCTAGGCACTCCTCTGCTCTCTGCTCTCCCAGGCCCACCCCAAATGCAGCCTCCTCTCTCCCTCCCACCATCCCTTCCTGTCAAAAGCATAATAATGGTCACCCTGCCAAGAGCAGGACACTGAGCTTCCAGAGGGGTGAGGGAGGGGGATGGCATTCAGCCCTGGTCCTGCTTTGGGTGAGGGTGACATCAATGTTGGATCCACAGTGTACCCAGGGCCAAGGGAACCTGTTGAAATAGGTCATTTCATTTTTATTTTTCTTTCCTTTTCTTCTTAGAAAAATTACTCATCTGGCAACTTCTCCTTGAAGAGCAGTTGTATGTCTGGAGTAAGGAACGGGAACGAGCAGAGCAGGGGCTAGAAAGGATGTGGTTCCACGCTCTACCTGAAATTGAGACAGTGTCCTTAAAATGAGCCAGGCGTCCTCGGCTGCTGGCTATGCCCACCCTTCTGCACCAGACCCTTCCTCCACAGACCTTCAGGGCTGTGACTTGAGCCCAGTGCAGCCCAGCAAAGTGGCTGTCTTTCTTTCTTTCTTTAAATATTTATTTATTTGAGAGAGAAAGAAGCAGAGAGAGAGAGAGAATGGACATGCCAAGGCCTTCGTTCACTGCAAACAAACCCCAGATACGTGTGCCACCTTGTGCATCTGGCTTACATGGGTACTGGGCAATCAAACCTGGGTCCTTAGGCTTTGCAAGCAAATGCCTTATCCACTAAGCCATCTCTTTAGCCCCAAAGTGGCTTTTCTTTAAAAGACCCTCTGGCCTGGGAGTGTAGCTCAGTCGTAGACTACTTATATACCATTCTCCAGGCCCTTGGTTCCAGAGCCTAAAAAAATTTTTTTGTTGTTGTTTTGTTGGTTTTTTGACAGGGTCTCACTATAGCCCAGGCTGACCTAGAACTCACTCTGTAGCCCCAGGCTGGCCTTGAACTCACAGTGATCCTCCTACCTCAGCCTCCTGAGTGCTGGGATTAAAGGACGTGCTCCACCACACACAAAAGTACATGCTAGGCTTGAGGATTGGCTCAGTGATTAAAGGCACTTTCTTGCAAAGCCTGCTGATCCCATTGAAGAAAATGTTTCACTCCTAGTAACCATTTAGGCCCTACTCTTAAAAACTCATCCGCTCCCAGCAGTATCACAGGCTGCTCACCTGGCCTGCGGGAGATTGCCAAGTTTCTACGGCACACACATGGGATCACTGGGGGCCTGGAGAGCTGGTCCTGATTCCCAGTTGGTCTCTGTTACCTCACTGGGGCTCGGCTTCTCCGTACAACGGGCAGACCACTGACTTCTGTGTTTCCTGAGGAGGTCCAGGCACAAGCTGGAAGGCAGCAAACTCCTGGACACACAGAGGAGGAGCAACTGCAGGCCACGCGCGCATCAGGGCCTCTTGCCGCTCAAACCAATACGAGATGCTTACACCACTTTTTGCATCTGCCTTTACATGGATGGCTTGAGAATTGAACCCTAGCCAGCAGGCTTTGCAAGCAAGTGCCTTTGACCACTGAGCTATCTCCCCTGTCTCTATAAATATTTTTTTAAAAATATTTTTAGGGGGCTGGGGAAATGGCTTAGCGGTTAAGGCATTTGCCTGCGAAGCCGAAGGACCCAGGTTCGATTCCCCAGGACCCACATAAGCCAGATGCCCCAGGGGCTCATGCATCTGGAGTTCGTTCGCAGTGGCTGGAGGCCCTGGCGAGCCTATTCTCTCTCTGTCTGTCTCTCTTCTATCTCTCTCTCTGCTTGCAAATAAATAAATAAAAATTTAAAAAAATATATTTTTAGGGCCAAAACAAGGGGAGAACCCCCCCCCCATTTACTTCCATATGAGCTCTCTATCCCCTCCTGTCCTCCATATGGCAGGACCTCTTTGTACTTTCTTTTCCTTCCTCTCTAGCTCTCTTTTTACATTTCTTCCAGGCCCCACCACATGGGCTCTCAGATCCTGTGGCGTTTCTATTTTCCTTCTCTTGATTTTTTACTTCCCTAAACAAATATAATATTTTAATTAAAAATATTTTTTATTTATTTATTTGAGAGAGAGAGAGAGAGACATAAAGAGAGAGTATGGACATGCTAGAGCCTCCTATGCTGCAGATGATTTGTGTGTCTGGCTTTATATGGGTGCTGGGGAATCAAACCTCAGGGAAGGTTTTGCAGGCAAGTGCCGTTAACCACTAAACCTGCTCCCCAGCCCTCTGCAAGTGATTTTGAAGGCAGGTGGCCATGAAGAGAAAATGGGAACAGCTATGGTCCTCAGTGGTCATGGGACCTGGGACCTGGTAGCTGTAGACACTGGGGAAAAGGTGTGGATGAATGAGAGATGATGAAATGAATGAGTGCTGGGATCTGCTCATCTGGTGAACTGAGAGTGTGAGGTCCAGTCAGTGCTGACCTTAGTGAGGGACTTTGTATGAGCTGTCCATCAAACACTGTCCTGAGCATGGTAGGTTTGAAATTTTTTTCCACCTCATTAGAGAGAGGAGAGAGAGAGAGAGAACTGAGGCATTGAGGTTAATAAGCAGCTGAGCCATGGCCACGTTGGTGAAATGCAGAGCCAGGATTTAGACGACCAGAGCTACTGGCCACGGTCTTCTCATCCCTCTGAGCTGGGTCACTACTCCTTTTGCTTCCTGGGTCTCTGGATCCATTAGCTCTTGCTTCTCTCTGCCTGTCCCTCTGTAGGCAATGGCAGGGACGCTGTGGCTCTTCTGGGGGACTGAGAACATTTCGAGGGCTGCGCGTTCTCAGCCAGGCGCCCGCCTTCTCCTCCTTGGGCTGATATTCTGTGTGTGGCCTTGAGCTCCTGGAGTAGTATGTTCATGGAAGGGGCGGATGGGATGTCTGCAGGTGGCTTGGTCGCCACCTTCTGTCTTTAGGTGTGAATGACTGCTCTCGTTGACCCTCACAGTGGTCGGGCTCGACATCCAAGATGAGATGGGCAGGCATGAAGTGGGCCATATCGACAACTCCATGAAGATTCCGCTGAACAATGGGGCGGGCTGCCGCTTCGAGGGCCAGTTCAGCATCAACAAGGTATGCAGACCTCCCAGCGCCCTTGACCTGCTCCCCATTGCTCCAGCCCTGCCCTGCCCGCCCCCACAGGACCCCAGTGGAACCCCTAGCAGGCTAGGTGTCGGAATCCAGTTGCCGAGTGGATCCTGATGAGGCTGACACTGGGTTTGGTTCTGGGCTTGCCGGAGTTTTAAACCCCTGATGGTAAATATGGCAAGAACGACTCCTCGCCCCAGTGGAGAACACGGTGGGTGGTGAAGAAGAGACCTTGAATTTTCAGCCCTGGCCCTGGTTTCAAGTGTCAGCGCGTCCTCCTGAACAAACAAGAGCCCAGGCTTTTCTGTCTTTGCCTGAGGATGGGAGGGTAATAATGATAGTGACATTGCCCACCTCACAAAACCTCCATGCGGTTAAATGAGTGAGGGCGCACTATTTGTTTGAGGTTTTTACTGCATAGAAAAATGTTCAGGAGCTGGGCGTGGTGACGCACACCTTTATTCCCAGCACTCACGAGGCAGAGGTAGGATGATCGCTGTGAGTTCGAGGCCACCCCGAGACTACATAGTGAATTCCAGGACAGCCTGGGCTAGAGGGAGACTCTACCTTGAAAAACTAAAAGAAAAAAAAAAAACACATACACACACAAATAACAACAACAACAAAACAAAACAAAAGTTCAGACTTGGGCAAAGCAGTGAATTATGGGTAAAGTCCTGGGGCGGGAAGAGCTTCTCGTCCAATGGAGATGCTTAGTGCTACAGTGAGTAAGTAGTGTGCCGGGGACGAGTGGAGAGGTGGGTGTGAAAATGCCTTGGCCATACATTATTCAAGTAGCACGTAGTTAAGTCCCTAGAACCCAGAGCTTCGGGTCCTCCAAAGTGAGGGGTGCGAGTGCAGTGTACTGGAGGGTGCCAGCCCTGGCAAGAGCAGACTGGGCCTGATGGCCACGTGCCTGCACTCTCCTCCACTCAGTATTGTCAAAGTAGAGCCTTGTATCAACTTTATGGGATGGCACCGTTCAGTGGGGTGCTGAGACCAGACCCAGGCAGGGGTCTTGAATCTTGCTGGAGGTCACACTGCTCCCCCTCATGTTCCGTAACTCCCCTTCCCATCCCAGAAAGATGCAGCCACTGATCCTGTCTGGCTTTGTTGCCATCTTGCAGCCTCTGTTTAGAATGCCTTTCCCCACTGAACAACGCCAAGTCCCTCATCATATGTAGCTCAAAGACAAGTGTGTCCCAGTCACAGTTTAGACACACATCAGTTAATAAGAAAAGAGATCATAAGTCCGCATTTCTGCCTGTTCACTCAGAGGCTCCAGCCACATTGGACCCACATCCCCACTGGTGACAGGGAAGGAAAAGCCTGGGCTGTTCTTGCCCACAGTCCTAATCAGTTGCCAGAAGGCTGGGCCTTGCAGTCATTCAAGCTGAGCAGACCTTTCCCAATGGCTCAGGGCTCCCTAAGGGCTAACACAGAAGCCACAGGGCCCTTCGTAGACCTCGTCTGGAGCTGTGAGGATGTCACTTTTGCTGTATTTGGGGGATCAGAGTGAGCTGCTCACCAGCCCAGGCTCAAGGTGAAGGGCAGGTTCTGGGATCTCTACAGGTTAACCGCCACCCAGCGTCTTTGGTGGGCTCCGTGGTTTGGCCGCTATGGTGATCAGAACGGGAAGTCATCTGAGGGCTTAAGCAGGGAACAATGGATTCAGAGTGATGCTTCAGAACTATACACTCTGCTAAGTAGCTGCCATTCACTTGATGCTATGGAAACTTAAGTAAAATGTGGAGCTGGGCAGATGGCTCAGCGGTTAAAGGCTTGCAAAGCCTACCAGCCCAGGTTTAATTCTCCAGCTACCCATGTAAAACTGGATAGGCATTCCTTTGCAACAGCAAGAGATCCTGTTGTGCATACACACGCGCATGTGTACACACGCGCGCGCACACACGTACACAAACAAATTTTTTAATTAAAAAAATAAAACGTAGCTGGGCATGTTGACAGAGGACTTTAATCCTGGCACTTGGGAGGCTTGGGTAGGAGGGTCACTGTGAGTTCAAGGCCACCCTGAGACGACATAGCTAATTCTAGACGAGCCTGGGCTAGAGCGAGGCCTTACCTCGAAAAACTGAATTAAAAAGAAAGAAAAAAAAACTTAAGTAAAATGTGAGATTTGGTCTCTCAGTCTCACTAGGCACATTTCCCATGCTCACTCAGCATACGTGGCTAATGTCCACTGTATTAGACAGCTTGGACATAGAACTTTTGCATCATGGCCACACATCCTGCTGGTCAGCGCAGCTTAAAGAATTCCTAAGGAACTTTGTCACCTGAAGAAATTGCTAGTATTGACACTGCATTATAATTAGAAATAATCCACTTATCACAGCTTTCAGATTATAGACACTATTTGACTTTGTTTGGTGCAGGGCTTAACAAGTATATGTGTGCAAGTGTTTCTTAACACTTTAATTATTATTTAAAAGAATTTTCCTTTCTAAGCCCTGTGTATTTTGTACATTAAAACAGGAGCTGGAGGGATAGCTTAGCAGTTAAGGCATTTGCCTGCAAAGGCAAAGGACCCAGATTCGATTCCCCAGGATCCACGTTAGCCAGATGCACAAGGGGGTGCATGCGTCTGGAGTTCATTTGCAGTGGCTGGAAGCCCTGGTGAGCCCATTCTCTCTCCCTCCCTCTTTCTCCATCAAATAAATAAAAATGCATTAAAAAAACTAAAACAACAACAACAACAACAACAACATTAAAACAGGAGCTGGAGAGATTGCACAGTGGTTAAAGGCACTTGCTTGGAAAGCCTGATGGCCTGGGTTCAGTCCCCTAGTACCCATGCACAAAGTATGCACAAAGTGGCATATGTGTGCGGAGTTCGTTTGCACTGGCAGGAGGCCCTGATGTGCCCCCATTTTTTTCCTCTCTCAAATAACTAAATTTTAAAATAACATTTAAAACATAGATGTGGAACCAAAACCATTAAGAACTTAAGGTCTTGAAGCCAGGCATGGTGACTTATATCTATAATCCAGGCACTGGAGAGGCTGAAGCAAAAAGATTACCATGAGTTGAAGGCCAGCCAGGCGTACATAGTGAGTTCAGGGCAGCCTGGGCTCCAGAGTGATACCCTCTCCAAAACAAAAAAGGTCTTGAAAGAAATATTATGTAAGGACTGATTTCTGCTGCATCTGTCATTGGGAACTGGGGGATGGGGAGGGTGGGGGGGTTAGAGAGATAACAAGTCAGGCAGAAGGAAGCAAGGGCTGCACAGACCTAGGAAGCTAGAGACACACGTTGCATTAGTTTTGTTACTATGACAAAATGCCTGGGGCTGGGTACTTTACAGAGAACAGTTTTACACAGCTCGTAGCTCTGGATGCTCAACGTCATGGCACTAGCATCAGTCAGCTCTGATGCCAACACAGTGGGGGGAGGAGCATGAGCGAGAGGGAAAGGTCACATCCGGAGATGCGAAGTTGTCAAACAGCAAGGGACCACGTGAGAACCTCAGGGACCCCGTTTGAGGTATGACCTTTAGAGACCCAACAGCTTCCTAGGGAGACCCAGCTCTTAAGACTCCACCACCTCTTAACATGGATACCCTGGAGACCTCTCCTTCAGCACATGAAGCCTCGGGGGACACGCTCGAGTGGGGCACACACATTCTCATGAGTCTGGCCGGCACTGGAAGGCTGAGGAATGTGAGGCCGGGAGAAGCACACACAGTGTCTGAGAAAAGGGACCAGGGCAAGCTGATGAGGGGAAGGGAAGCAGAGAGGGCTGGTGCCCCAGGCTACAAGAGTAGGCTGGCCTTAGTGTGGACAGGCAGGCTTGACAGGCACAGGTGGGTGAGTGGCTCTGTGGTGGTCCAGGCTCTGCCTCCTACCCTTCCTCCGCACACGTTATCCCCCTGGGTATCCATCTCTGTTGACTTGGGCCCTCAGGGAAGCCCTTCCTCCCCTGCCCATACCCTATTGTTGTCACAGCCATCAGGTCCAGTGGCTGGTGTTTTATTCCTCTAGGTTTACGTTTCTAGACTTTTGTGTTTCTTGAGAACTTTGTTGTATGAACATCTTGCATATTGGTCATTTCCAGTGAGTTACACTCTTATCTCTTGTCCCCTTCCCTAGTTCACTGCTGTCCCTCTCAGCAGGGTTCTTGGTATTCCCTGCGGGGACATGAATGCACCAGCTGATCTCTGTGAGGACAATGCCTCAGAATACACCTTCCCATGCTGTAGCTCTTACCGGCTTTCGAGCCCAGTCTTTCAGTGTTCCCTGAGCCTTCGAGGATGTGGTATATAAGTCTCTTTGAGTGCTGAGCTCTCAGAAGCCTCTGTTTTCTGCTTTGATGAGTTGTTTTTTTTTGGTTTTTCAAGGCAGGGTCCCACGCTAGCCCAGACTGACCTGGAATTCACTCTTTATTCTCAGGGTGGCCTCGAACTCTTGCAATCCTCCTACCAAGTGCTGGGATTAAAGGCGTGTGCCACCATGACCAGCTTTGCTTTGATGAGTTTTGAGTCTCCTCAGTGTCTAGACTTCTTTTGACCATCGGTAGTTCTGCAGCCAAATAATTTACTTAGCATCCATGCTGTTGGGAACCTACTATATTCACCACCTCCATGTGGTGCAGAGAGAAACAGCCTCGTCCCTTTCCATAGAGGCAGTCATGGTCTCTTGAGGGCTGAAAACCAACACATAGGTGGTGTGGTGGGGAAAAGAATGATAAGAATGCCGTCCCTGGGGCTGGAGAGACAACACTTAAGGCATTTGCCTGCAAAGCCTACCCACGCTGATTCCCCAGTACCCACATAAAGCCAGATGTACAAAGTGGTGCATGCATCTGGAGTTCATTTGCAGTGGCTGGAGGCCCTAGCACACCCCTTCTCTCTCCCTCTCTGCTTGAAAATAAGTAAATAAAATATTTGAAAAAGAATGCTGTCCATGCAATGGAAAAAAGACTTCTAGTGGGTGGCATTTGAAGATAACCAGGCACATGCATATACACATTTTCCAAGTGTGGGCTGTGACCACCTGCATTAAAATACGTACACCCACCGGGCATGGTAGCGCACCTCTTTTAATCCCAGCACTTGGGAGGCAGAGGTAGGAGGATCACCGTGAATTCAAGGCCACCCTGAGATTACATAGTGAATTCCAGGTCAGGCTGGGCCAGAGTGAGACCCTGACACGAAAAACCAAAAATAAATAAATAAAATAAAATATGTACACCTTAGACAGTAAGCAAGAAGGGTCCAGGTTTGTTTAGGTTTGCACGCCCAGACCCAGCAGAGCAACCTAGCTGCCACACCTCTCACCTCTTCGCACACGTGTCCAAGACTGCCCTCTGCTCCTCTTGGGCAACACCCAGCTGGCCCTGGGTGAACCAGAACTTGCCCTTTGCAGTCAAACAAATGTATATTCAATAGTCATGGCTTTGATGTCCACTGTGTAAGGATTCTCAGCATTCCCGTTTCGCCGAGCCGCCGTTGCATCACCTGTAATGTGCAGATATTAATACTGTGATCTCATGTGTCCAAATCAAATGCATAAAGCACTTCAAAAAGCAGGCCCCCTTCTCCCATCACCCATCAGTAGGATGTTGCCCTGCCTGGCTCAGCCTGCACTCACTGTCACCTGGGCACAGTATACATAGTTGGCAGGCATGCAATAAACGGGGCTTCTCTGGCCAAGGAGGGAGGCTAGCCCAGGGGTTCTGTAGAAGGATCAGCTAGCCCTCATGCTGTGTCCCCCACTCAACTGAGTTCTTACCTGGTCCTCTCCATGTATTTGCTCCCGACTAAGAGCCCTAAAGAAGCCACCCAGGCAGGACTGAAGCCAGTTCATGCACCAGGACCCTGAGCCCGACCTGCAGCTGCTGTTTTCAACATCTGTTTTACGTGTACAGTGACCAGTGAGTGTGGCCACATGCTGCAGGCCACAGACTGGACCACCTTCTGCCTGACCCCTTGAGGAGTTTGGAGACACCTCCCAAGCCAAGCCCACTCCCTTGTTAGGATCTCGTGTCTTTGAGGGGCTGCCCATTAAAGAGTACTCGGGGGGCTGGAGAGATGGCTTAGCAGCTAAGGTACTTGCCTGCGAAACCTAAGGACCTAGGTTCGACTCCCCAGAACCCACATAAGCCAGATGCACATCGTGGCACATGCGTCTGGAGTTTGTTTGCAGCGGCTGGAGGCCCTGGCGTGCCCATTCCACCCACCCACCCCTAAATTAAAAAATTAAAAAAAAAGTGCCCAGGTAAGGAGCAATGGCAGCCTGCTGGGATGACAAGGACAGTGGCTGCTCCTTCCTCTGGTGCCCATCATTGGCATAGACATGTCCACTAGGAAGTCGTCAGAGGTCAGAGTTCACTTGTCTCCAGGTACCCTGGCAGACCCTAACAGCCTGGACCCCAAACTGCCCCGTGTCCTTGCTAATCACCCAGGCTCCCAGGAAGAGGGAAGAAGTGCCTGAACCAGCTATATCATTTTTAAATATATCAGAGATGCTGACGTAGGTGCCTAAATCACAGACTCCTGAAAGCGTCATCCTTTCTTTCTTCGGCTCGGTGTGTGCCGGCGTGACTCAGCCATCTGGGATTGATGGTTACTGAGTCACAGCCCCATAAGGGCTGGCAGCGGGTAGCGAGTGCCCAGGAGCCAGCCTGCATGACTCACTTAACCCTCTGAGTGAAGACCCCAAACCCAAGCTGAACTCTGTTCATGGCTGGATCCATTGTGCAGAAAAACCGGCAGGACACTTGCTCCGGGAGTTGTTGGCCACAGGACTTTTCATTCTGATTGTATTGTGCAGTGATTTAAAAATTTGTTTTGCTATGTGTATGTGCCATGTGTGCATGTGTATGTGCCCTTTCAGTACCCTTGCCTTGGCCTGCAGTAGCTGGAGCACCTGGTTTCATTCTGAGTCGGTCTCTTACTGATACCAGAGTTTGCTGTTTTTCACAAGCCAGGGCAAATCCCTGGTTTGTGCTCCCCTTTGCAGGACTGGGGTTACAGGTGCATGTGGCTTACGTCCAGCTATTTACATGGGATCTGGAGATTGAAACTTGGGAGGTCTCAGGTCCCCTGGGGCCCTCACACTTATGCAGGAAGTACATTTAACCACTGAAGCATCTCTCCAGCCTCACCACTCTTTTATTTTAGATTTTTAGTTTGTTGTGTTTTCAAGGTAGGGTCTCACTGTAACCCAGGCTGACCTGGAACTCAATAGTCCTAGGTTGGCCTTGAACTCACAGCCATCCTCCTATCTCTGCCTCCCAAGGGCTGACATGTGTTACCATGCCTGGATTTAAAAAAAAATTTTTTTTTTATCTATCTATTTAGTTATTTGAGAGAGAAAGAGGCAGATAGAGAATGGGTGTGTCAGGGCCTCTAGCCACTGCAAATAAACTCCAGATGCATGTGCTACCTTGTGCATCTGGCTTTATGTAGGCACTGGGGAATCGAACCTGGGTCCTTAGGCTTTGCAGGCAAGCGCCTTACCCATTCAGCCATTTCTCCAGCCCCTAATTTTTATGTTTTGGTGTGCTGCTATATAACCTTGTGCACATGAAGCAAGTGCTCTTCCCTCAACCTCACTGAGTCACACCACAGGCCTGTGCAAGTTACAGCAATGAAAATACATGCAGGTATTTTACGCATCCATGAAAAGGAAGTACAAAATTAGTTTTAAATGCAGGAGGCCTTTTCTCGTGCCCTGCCTGCGTACAGGGTGCTGTTTTCTCTTCTGCAGCCTCTTCTCTGTTGGCTCTGAAGACAAATGTCTTCATGTCACAAATCTGGGCCAAGAACAACTGCCACGTGCTTTGTGTAGAGCTTCTTCATTCTCATAGCTGGGACCTGGAAGAGGGCTCAGCGGTTAAAGGCACTTGCTTGCAAATCCTGTTAGTACAAGTTCAATTCCCCAGTGTCCATGTAAACGTAGATATACAAGATGTCATATTTGTCTGGAGTTTGTTTGGAGTGGCAGGAGGCTCTAGTGTGCCCATGCACACTATGTTTCTTTCTCTTTCAAAAAAATGAATAGGGCTGGAGAGATGGCTTAGTGGTTAAGGCGTCTGCCTGTGAAGCCAAAGGATTCCAGTTTGATTCTCCAGGACCCACATCAGCCAGATGCACAAGGGGGCGCATGCATCTGGAGTTCATTTGCAATGGCTAAAGGCCCTGGCGTGCCATTCTCTCCTTCTCAAATATATTTTTAAAAAATAATAATTAAAAAAAATTTTATAAGCCTGGCATGGGAACTCTTACCTTTAATCCCAGCACTTGGGAGACAGAGGTAGCATATGAAGATTACTGTGAGTTCGAGGCCAAGACCTTACCTTGAGAAACTTAAAAAAAAAAAAAAAAAAAGGAAAACAAGAAAGAAAAGAACATGGAGATCATAACCATAAAGGGCTATGAGAATTTTTTTTTCGAGGGCTCTGATCATTTTCTGATGGGAAAAATTAAGGTACCAAATAGCAGCTGGCCTTGAGAACCACTGTTATGAAGTGGTCTGTGCGATTCTTCTAGAGAGACCTTGCTGAACTGTCAGTCTTACTCCACCTCAAACCCTGTGGGCTGTGCCCTGCTTCTCAGGATACAACTGCCAATTTGCCAAGGGGAAGACATTGCCCTGCTGCAGGCCAAAGCCCAGGCTTTTCTGAAAATGGTGCTGTTGCTATGCGAGGCCCTCAGGCAGAGTACGTCACCCTGATGGATGGGGAGGGCACGCTAAGCTGGAACCACACTAAGCAGCTCGCATGATCTTTGTTGCGCCGTCATAAGATAGACCCTGCATTTTCGTTGTGGCTCTCAGGGTTTTGGATAAATGACTCCACCTCCCTTATGTGACTTTTTTTCCCCTGCAGCTTCTAACAGTCCAGTCTGTCTCTATTCAAGATTCAGTAAAGCCCAACTCTCCCTCCCATTCCTTAGCCACACCTCCATGCATGTTCATGTTGGTCCCTCTGCTCAGATGCCCTGCCCTGTCTTCCTAAGAAATGCCAGGCCTCATCACAGGGGTGTCTTTTGAAGTCCTCCCTGATATATCCTGCACCCCCCAATAGAACTGAAAACCCTGCCTAGGCACTTGTGATCTGTGTCTCTCTCTGGGCCGGGGTGGATCTCTCCCTAGCTTTCATTGTCTGTTCTGAGTCACAGGAGGACTGGCTAAAAGCCAAGCTCATGTGTTAGTTCCTTCCACCAAACCTGGCACCCCCAGAAGGACTGGCTCTACATGGCCATTGGCCCAGGGCTGCTGAGATAAGCATCCGGGCACCTGTGATAGGCAGAAGCAGACTGGAGCTCAGACTAAGGTTCTCGTCATGTGTCCTTAACAAGTTTCTGTGCCATCTGCCTCCCGCTTTGCTTTACTGTAGGAAAAAAAAAAAAAAATCAAGTTTCCAAGTCAAAGGCCTTCCATATTTACTGATCACGTGCTATGAGTCAAGGTGGAGAAACAGCAGGGCACAGAGCTGATAACAGTCACTGGTGGGCTGGGGAGGTGGCTCGGTGGTTAAATGCACTTCCTGCGCAAGCATGAAGTCCGAAGGGGGCCTAAAACTACCTGAGTTTGAATCTCCAGATCCCACATAAACAGCTGGGTGTGACCACATGCATCTGTAACCCCACAAAGGGGAGTAGAGACCAGGAAATCATCCAAGCTCATTTAAAAAAAAAAAAAAAAAAAAAAAAAAAAAAAGCTCCAGTATCTGTAAGAGACTCTGGCTCAGGATGAGAACACATGGAAGAGCAATGGAGCAGGTCACCTGACTTTCTGGCCTGAGCACATGGGGCACTACAAGAGCACAGACACATGCATACACCACACACAACATACACATATACACAAGTAAAAAAAAAAAAATTAGACCTGAAGAGATGGCTCAGCAGTTAAGTCACTTGCCTGCAAAGCCTAATGCCCTGGGTTCAGTTCCCCAGTACCCATGTAAAGCCAGATGCACAAAGCGGCACGTGCATCTGCAGTCCATTTACAGCAGCTAAAGGCCCTTGCATGCCCATTTCCTCTTTTTTGTTCTCTCTCCTTGCAAGTAAATAAATAAAATAAAGTCCTTTCTCTTTTTAGCCTCCACCAGTGGGCTGGGGAGGTGGCTCAGTGGCTGAAAACATTTATTGTGCAAATATGAGGACCTGAGTTAGGAGGTCCAGAACCCCTGTAAAGCCAGACACAGTAACGCACATCTGTAATCCCACCACACCTGTGGCAAGATGAGAGGCACAGACAGGAGAAGCCCCAAAAGCTCCTGGGCTAGCCAGCCTGGTGTACCCAGTGGTGAGCAAGAGATCCTGGCTCAAACAAGGTGAAGGGAGAGAATGACACATTAAAGTTGTCCTCTGACCTGTACGCACATGAAAACACACACACAGATTTTGCTTTAAAAAATAATAATAATAAAAAAAAAACAACCCAACTCCCCATAGGCACACAGTTTCCATTCTAGAGGAGGGGACAGAAGGAGCTAGATAAGCTAAGGTGGCAGGTGAGTGCTTTAGTAAATAAGGGGGCAAAGGTCAGGGAGATGGGCAAGGAGGGCCTCTCTGAGAAGGACATCTGAGCCTATGCCTAAGGGAGTGAGGGAAAATCACGTGGACAAGGGTTCCAGGAAGAAATGACAGGCCTTAAGGCCTGGAGGAGGAGCCGTGCCAGACAGTCCCCAGGGCAGCAGGAAGGCCAGTGTGGCTGACCAAGGGTGAGGCAAGGTGACGGGCAGAGATGAGACAGAGTGAAACAGTACAAGGCCACAGAGCACACCATGGGAGGACATGGACTCAACTGTACTCGTCAGTTTTTCCACTGCTGTCACGAAATACCTGAGGCTGAGTAATGGAAATGAAAGAAGTTTATTTAGCAACCTTTGGAGGCTGAAAGTCCACGGTCGGGGGCCCCATCATTTGGCCTCTGTTGAGGACCTCTTGGTAAATGGGATCACAGCGGCAGGCATACATGTGGGAAGGGTCATATGGTGGGACAAGAAGCAAGTGAGGAGGGGGGCAGCCCTCCTCTATTTTTAAAATTTATTTATTTGCAAGCAGAGAGAGAGGAGACAGAGAATGGGCGCGCCGGGGCTTCTAGCCACTGCAAACGAACTCCAGATGCATGGGCCCCTTGTGCATCTGGCTTACGTAGATCCTGGGGAATCGAACCTGAGTCCTTTGGCTTTGCAGGCAAATGCCTTAACCTCTAAGCCATTTCTCCAGCCCAAGCCCTCCTCTTTTTTTAAAAAAAAAATACCCTCTTTCAAAAGTCAACCCAAGCCCCATGAGAACTACATTCATTCCTTATGAGATTAGTCTCCCTCTGCAACCTAAGAACCACCCCCTCATTAGATCTCACCCCATAGAGGTCCCCCTACTTTGTTCATCGTCACAAAGAGGACCAGACCTCTGACATATGAGCCCTTACAGCACAAACCATGTTCAAATACGGCACAGTGAGGGACCAGGCGCCATGGATGGTTTGAGGTAGCGGTGTGACAAGATCAGATGTAGAGTTGAAAGTGATCTCTCCCGCCTGGCCTGGGCAAGGGTCTGCAAGGAGATGTATGGGCAAAAGCTAGGCACCAGGGCAGATACTGCCACTGGGACCTCTGCTCAGGGATCTTGGACATAGAAGCAGTGATGGTCAGAGAAGGGTGTGATGTGGAGGTGTGACTGGCAGGCATCCTCATGGCTTAAGACATCAGAGTGAGAGAAAGGGGAAGGAAGCCCCAGAGCTTGGGTCTGAGAAGCTGGGACCTGAACAAGGATCTGCTGGAGGACCCCTCATCTCATCAGCCTTTATTCTTATTCCTAGTCTTACTCTTTGTTTTTGTTGTTGTTTTCTTTGTTTGTTTTGAGGTAGGGTCTTGCTCTAGCCCAGGCTGACCTGGAATTCACTATGTAGTCTCAGGGAGGCCTCGAACTCACAGTGATCCTCCTACCTCTGCCTCCCGAGTGCTGGGATTAAAGGTGTGCGCCACCACGCCCGGCTATTATCAGCCTTATTCTTGATGTTTTTTGTTTGTTTTTCAAGGTAGGGTCTTGAATTCACTATGTAGTCTCAGGGTGGCCTTGAATTCAAGGCAATCCTCCTGCCTCCGCCTCCCAGGTGCTGGGATTAAAGGCATGTACCACCACACTCGGCTGTCATCAGCTTTATTCTTGCCATCAGTGTTTGTCCCCTGCGTCTCATGGGCTAGACTCTGGAGGGGCCTCAAGACCACCAAAGTCTGTCCTCCGGGTCCCTTGCCTAGGGTGATGGGGTAGATTCAGATAGGTGTGAAGCCCAATTGGTTTCTAGGTTCAAAGGGTATCCCACCCACCCTGAGGCCAGCAGCCCAGAATCCCAGGGACGAGGGTGGGGAGCAGCTGCCATTTTGCATGCTAACTCTGTGTCACTTGCCCAGGTGGACACATCATATACACTGTCACACCAGGTTGTCCCAATTCCCTCCTGAAGTAGTTTCTGTGAGCACGCCTTGTTTTACAGGTGGAGACCACACGCCTGGAAATGACATAAGCGTCCTAGTTCACATCTTTCTGACTCCAGTGTTCACTCTGTGCCTACATCACACAGTCCGTCACCAAAACCGCTGAAATCTGCCTTTCTCTACAGGTCCCTGGCAACTTCCACGTGTCCACACACAGTGCCACGGCCCAGCCACAGAACCCAGACATGACTCACATCATCCACAAGCTATCCTTTGGGGATACACTCCAGGTGAGCAGGGACCAGGGTGGCATGGCCACCAGTGGGCTCCCTGGGGCTCCTTCCTGAGGGTGGTCCACTTAAGGCTCTGCTTCATCACCCACTCCTCTTTATCAGTTTTTCTTTCTAATTTTGAATTATTTATTTGCAAGTAGGTGTGTGTGTATGTGTATGCACACCAGGGTCTCCTGCCACTACAAACAAATACCAGATGCATGGGCTAACTTTTTGTGTCTGGCTTTACTTGGGGGCTGGGGAATTGAACCTGGGCCAGTAGACTTTGCAAGCAGATACCTTTGACCTCTGAGCCATCTCCGTCCCCCTCCTACCCCCCAGCCCTCTTCATCATTTCTTCGGAGGTTGTGGCTGTAATTTCACCATCGGTGGGACTTAAATGCTCAGGCTGGGACCTGGGTCTTTAGGGGAAGGGACTTTTCTTTTAATGAGAAAGCACTAAATCCCAATGCTTTCTCTGAGCTACTGGAAGCCTGGTGAGGTGGAGGAGAGTACCCTGCTTACTGTACACAGAAATGTCACTTGTCCAGCTGAGCTGTCTGACTCCAGAGTTGATCTGGCTCGTTCCTCACGGTTCTTCAGCCATGTCTGACTCCAGAGTTGATCAGACTCGCTCCTCACGACTCTTCAGCCATGTCTGACTCCAGAGTTGATCTGGCTCGCTCCTCACGACTCTTCAGCCATGTCTGACTCCAGAGTTGATCTGGCTCGCTCCTCACGGCTCTTCAGCCATGTCTGACTCCAGAGTTGATCTGGCTCACTCCCTCACAGCTCTTCAGCCATTTTCTGTTGCTGTGACTAGGCACGACAGACTGGAGAGAATTTAATGAACAGATGTGCATTTAGCTCATGACTGTGGTGGCCACCGAAGGCACAGTGTCAAGCATCTGAGGAGGGCCTGCCTCCTGCCGCACTGGAGCGGAGGGCATCACATGGCCAGACAAGACAAGCTAGCCAGAGAGAGCTGTTCTTGTAACAGACCTGCGTCTGTGAGAACACACTCGTCCATTCATTCACTAGTGTATTAGTCAACTTGTCAAGGCTGAGCCCTCCTGGCCCAATCAATTTCCTAAAGTCCCACTTCTCAAATATCATTGGCTTAGGGCTTCGAGAATTACATTTCAGCACAGGAAACTGGTAAGAGCTTGCACCAGGGCAATGATATATCTCTCTGCCTGGCTATGAAACGCCCACCCTCTCAGAGCAGGCATGATGCTGGGGATGAAGGGATCCGAGTCGTGATCATCTGGAAGGGAGCCATCTTTGCCGGTCAGGCTGACAGCTTCCCGCCCCCAGCAGCAGATCCAGCAGCCCTGAGCTTTAAACCCAGTACAGGGACAAAGGCTACTGCCTGCAGCTAGCAGCAGGGCTTCCATGATCCACCTGCCCAGCAGTTCTGGATGCAGACTCTGCCACGCTCCCTTTTACACAAAGGGAATGGAACCTTAGAAGGCCACATTGCTGGAAGGGGACCCTGGGGTCCTGCTTGACGAGATCCCTAATGTCCTTTGGGAGAGAGTTTTGCTGGTGCCTGCTGTGTACTAAGCACCCTAGCTGCTCTGCACTCACCCTCTTTCAACTTCACAACAGCTCTAGAAGGTAGACCCTGTGAACCACAGTGTCCACATGGGAAAAACTGAGGCATGTTGTCACATGCCCATGGTCATGCAGCTCATTAGTGGCACAGCCAGAACTTGACTCCAGTTTTTTTTGCATGACACTACACTCTTTCCACAAAGGAAACTTGGTGCTTCACGTACGCAGCACAGTTTGGTCTTGAGTTCACAAATCCTACTGCCTCATCCTCCCAAATGTGTACAAGCATGTACCATCACACCTAGATTAACATGGGGAACTCTGAAGCCCTGCAAGGTGCCTGTGAATGGTACTTTATTTATTTATTCATGTTTTGGTCTTTTGAGACAGGGACTCATGTAGCATAGGCTGCCCTTGAACTCCTGAGCCCTCTGCCTCCACCCCTCCTTGACTGCCATGCGGAGTCTCTTTACAAGTACTATACATTGTCTATAAGCTAATGTATGGAAGGCCACAGCTCTGGAGGCCCTTCCAGCTCTGGAACCCCCCCCCCCGCGCCCACTACACACGTATCATCTTGTTTTGCGGGTGGGGGGGGTCTTCAGAGTCCAGGGATTGTCATGCGAGTGGCATACTGGGACTCAGACCCCATCTTTAGCTGGGTTTCCTCTGTGGCTTCTCAGAGCTCAGCTGGGAGCACACAACCAGACTCCAACTGTGGCTTTATCACTGACCAACTGCCTCATGTTTAATAAGTTTGAGGGCCTCTCTCAGCCTTGCTTTGTCTTTCTATACAATAGGCTTAGTAGCATCTTTTTGTTGTTGTTGTCATTGTTTTTGAGGTAAGGTCTCACTGTAGCTTAGGCTGACCTGGAATTCACTACGTAGTCCCAGGGTGGCCTCAGACTTGCGGCAATCCTCCTATCTCTGCCTCCCAAGTGCTGGGATTAAAGGTATGCCCTGCCACACCTGGCTTAATGGCATATTATTAAGAACATTAAATGAAATGACACAAAGTGGTTGGGATGGCAGACGAGTTCTGCTGTATGGCCCTGTGGTGACCAGATCCCCCACAGCCAAGGGCAGGCTTGGAAGTGGGGCCCATCTCCCACTGCTTCTCCACAGGTCCAGAATGTGCATGGAGCTTTCAATGCCCTCGGGGGAGCAGACAGACTCTCCTCCAACCGTGAGTATCCCAGGAGTCCCTCTCAGGTGGGGACAGGAACAGGGGCAGCCAGAGGGGTGGGGGCACTTATCAGGCACTAGCTACAAGCCAAGGGTGCCATCCTCACTCCATTCCCTTCTCACAGATGATCTGTCAGGCAGGCAGATTCATCCCCATCCTGTGCAGAAGGAAAGAAAGTGGTCTGTCCCCAGGGAAGGCACATTGCTGGGCTCCGTCAGCATGGTTCCTCTCTGCCTTGCCATTGTTGACTAGAGGTCATCACTCCAGTATTGTATGCCTCCCCTTCCCTCAGCGCCCAACTCCATCCCTTCACCTGGCCTCTGACTTCTCAGGTCCCCTCTGTGCCCAGATCTAGATGGCTGCTTCACAGGTCTCAGCTCGGTGTCACCACCACAGAAGGACACTGGCCACCCTATGGATCGCAGCCCTTACCTGGTAGCAAGCACACTCTTCTTCCTAGCACTTTCAGAAGGGACCTTGTTACAGCCCTCTGTTGTTCTTGGCTGTCCCTCCCAAAAAGAACCGAAGGTCCAGGAATTCAGGCCTCTGCCCACTGATCTCTCCTAAGGACCCCCGTCAACCCAGTGCCCGGGTGTACAGCATGAGACAGTGTGGCCCATGTGGTGTGGCTATATGATCACCACCACTGTCAAGGCATTGAATCTCCAGGGGCAAAGGCCGTAAAGACGGCCATTGTCTTTGAGTCATCAATACTACTCATGGGAGAGCAAATTAAGGAAATAATCCAGAAAGTTCTAGGAAACTAATCTTCACTGGATCAATGTTTGTAAGAGTGAAAAGGAAGTCTCACACGAACACCCTCCCTAGAGGGCTGGTTGAGCACGTGAAAGCAACTCCTGTCTTGCAACGTGGGCAGCTTCTCACAGTAGTGCATGATGGCCTGTTGCAAGTCAGACACCAAGTGTGTATTGATGGGCCTTGTGCATGATTCCGGAGATGTGGAGGTGAATGAATGAAGCTGTGGACAGAGCTCCATCCTGTGGTGTAAAAAGGTGTTCATGGCATTCAGTCCCGAGGGAAAACCTCAACATGATCCCGTGAGAAGATGTGCCCGATAGGTCTGGCACTTTTTACCTGAGTTTTACCTAAATGGTAACCTTAACCAGTTTTCTGTGTGTGGTACATATCAGAGTGACTTTCATTTTTCCTTTTGTGACTCCCTGTGTTTTGTACATATCCGAACAAAAATATTACAGGTATGATTTTGGTGAAGCATTCATTCTTTGAGTCATTCCTTCAAGTTTTAATGCTGGAAAGTAGGCGTTTGAATACTTGTTCTTCAGGAGCTTTTTGGGGTTTTTTGTTGTTGTTGTTTGTTTTTTTGAGATAGGGTTTCACTCTAGCCCAGGCTAACCTGGAATTCACTATGTATTCTCAGGGGGGTAGCCTCTAGCTCAAGGTGATCCTCCTACCTGTGCTTCCCAAGTGCTGGGATTAAAGTCATGTGCCACCACACCTGGCTAGGAGCTTTTAATTTAAATACTATGCTGAGCTCTACCTTGACCATAACATGGGACTCTTCAAGGGTGAGAACCTGGGTCTGCCTTTAATCTCAAGAGACCCTGGTGCTCAGAACCCTGGGAATTATTGAGGTAAGGGGATGAACAAGAGGTGTCAGGGTCCCCTGGGCTTAGATCAAAGGCTATATGTAGGGTAGGATTTTTCCCCAGGTTTCATGAGGAGTCACCTGGATCGCAGAAGTGCCATCCTTTCCTGAGAAGACACAACAAAGGCAGGAAGAAGCAGGCAGTGAGCTTGCCAGGGCTAGGTTACTGTCTCCCCAAACTCACCACTCTTGTGCAAGTCTAAGACCAGGATTCAGACCCGTGGGACTGAGGTTCCATGCTGTTTCTGCTCTGTGGCTCTTGGTCCAAGGTTCTAGCGGGAATGACAGGCATATTAGATGTATTTGTGATCTCTCTCAGCATCTCAAAGGCCTGCAGAATTGAGTCCTTTCCTGGGTAAGTTCTGGCAGCTCTGGTCCAGCCTTCTGGCAGCTGTGTGTGTGGTTCAGGTTACGTCATGTTTATCAATAGCTGATTCATCTGTCCTTCATTCATGTCTTTTCTTAAGTCATTCTTCCATCCCGTTCATTCGCTTAGTAAGCATTTGCCACCATCCACTCCATTCCAGGCCTTGCACATGGCTCTGGGGACAGTAAAGTAAGGCACATTCCCTGCCCTCAGCAACGCCTCGAGGCTGGTAGGGGAGGAAAGAGGTTGTGTTCAGTTTTGCAGTACTGAGGCTTGAACCCAGGGTCTTGCATATGCTAGGCAAGTGTTCTATCGCTGAGATATTTAGGAGTCAATCCGTTCTTATAATAGATGTAGTTCTTCAGGTGGTTTGTTCTGGATTTTTTTTTTTTTTTTGAGGTAGGGTCTTACTCTAGCCCAGGCTGACCTGAACTTCACTATGTAGTGTCAGGGTGGCCTTGAACTCATGGCAATCCTCCTACCTTGGCCTCCCGAGTGCTGGGATTAAAGGTGTGCGCCACCACACCTGGCTTATTGTTGTTTTTGAGGCAGGGTCACATGGCAGCCCAGGATAATGTAGGTTGGCCTCAAACCCACTGCCATCTGCCTACATCCGCTTCCCAAGTGCTGGGAGTAAAGGTACACACCACCACACCTGGCATTCTTTTTTTTGTAACTGAAACCTAGTTCATTTTCAAAGTAAAACTAGTCAAACAATACCCATACTGAAATGGAATCTTTCTTAAATGCGGCCTCTCTCCCTAGAGACTGAAATTGACCAGTTTCCTGAGGATCTTTCGAGACAACTCTTCTCTGTGTATTCACACACATTAAGGAGAATGTGTTCCCTAGCCCCTAATTCACAGAAGCATGCTGAACAGTCTGGTCTCTCACTGGCTTTGTTTCACTTAATGATATCTCTTGGACAGTATCTTTCCCCCCCCCCCAACCCCTCCTTAATGGTTGCCTACCAATAAACATTTGAATTGCTTCCAAAATTTTAGCACCATGTACCTGTGGAAGTAAAAATCCCAGCAAGTAGAATTGCTGAGGTCTTGGCATTCAAGCACAGGAGACGAAGAGGGCTCCTCGGGCGTGAAAATGGGGAAAGAACCCCTTACAATTCTAGGAGGAAAAATAGTAAAAAAAAAGAGCTGCCAGCCAGGCACTGCCCACCTTCCTGCCTCATCTTGCTGTATACTTCCTGCAGCCCTGGCCTCCCACGACTACATCTTGAAGATCGTGCCCACGGTGTACGAGGACAAGAGTGGCAAGCGGCAGTACTCCTACCAGTACACGGTGGCCAACAAGGTGCGTGGGTGGCGGCTGGTGTGAGCGTGTGTAACTGTGCCCTCTGCTGGCGGGGAGCAGAGGTGGTCAGTGACTAGGTCCCATTCAGCTTCTGTTGAAAGGAATTTCAGGCCTGGGGACTGGAAAGTGGGGAGAGCATAGCATAACCCTGCCAGACTTATTCTCTAGGTAAAGATGAAAAAAAAAATCCAGTCCTTGCCATCGTAGTGGCTTTGCCATCCAGGAGAGAAAATCTAACAGGGTGGGCTGGCTGGAGGGATGGCTCAGCGGTTAAGGTGCTTGCCTGCATAGCCTAACGACCTGGATTCCCCAGTACCCACGTAAAGCCAGATACACAAAGTGGTGCATGCATCTGGAGTTTGTTTGTAGCAGCTAGAGGCCTGGAGTGCCCATTCCCCCCCCCACACGCCAATTGCAAATGAATTAATTAATTTTAAAAAATCTATCAAAGTGTCAGGGTGTGATTTGCTTGCAGTGGACCTCCCCCAGAGGTCCAGGTCTGTCATCTTCTGGTCCTGGTCCTTCTAACCCGTTGCTCAGCACAGGACAGACGTTCCAGCTCTTGGGACATACATAGTCCCCTCATCCAAAAATCACAAGGCTGACAAATCACAGTCGGATAACTGTGGACTATTATTACTGGCCTTTGAATGACAGGTATGTTCCAGGACCTAGACAGTCAAAGCCATTGAGAAGTGAGCAAGTCTCATGGGAAGCAGAGGAGGGTGGTCAAGAGTCAAAGAAATGGGGTGATCAGCAACTAGTGACTTCAGGGCTCCAGAGAGGTAAATGGCACATAAAGGCTTAGAGCCTGTAGGTGGAGATTGTTCTCCTGGCCCCTGGATGAAAGGGGTTTGTTCTTATGTTTATTACCAGGGCTCTCCTTTTTCTGCTTTTCCAGTGTTTTCCCAAATCCTTTGTAAGTGGTCAACCATTTAGCTAAATGAACCATTCTCATAGATGCAGGAGGAGACCCCCTTCATGCATCGAGCACTTACCATGAACCAGACACACCAAGCTCCATGATCATTCTCTGTCACCATGGCATCCCTGATCCTAGAGCTGTTATGATTCCCATTCTACAGATTTGGTCATCAAGGCATTAAGAGGTACTCACATAGCTATACAGTGGCTGAGTGGAGATCAGAACCAGGTTCCCGTTGGGCTCAAGAGCCTGGCCGCCTGATGACCCCACCTATTCCATCTGAACAAGGCGCTATCCAGTCTGCCCACTTGGGAGATGCCTTCTCCATGACATCAGCTCCCTCAGCTCTGACTCGCCGTCGATTGACATTTCCACATAGCCCTCTAAGGGGAGTCCTGTTTCTTTTATGCAGTGTTATAGAAGTGTCTGTCTTAGTCTATTTTCTATTGTTGTATCAAATCCTAAGACCAGGTAATGCATAAAGAATAGAAGTTGACTTATCTAACAGGTGGGAAGTAGAAGTCCAAGATCACGGCCCCGCATCTGCTCAGCCTGGGGTGTGCCTTCCCAGTGCATCATAACACAGCGGGGAAGGGACAGACAAGCACGCTAGCTTAGGTCTCTCTTCCTCTCCTTATAAAGTCACTAGTACAACGAACCATTGCAACCTGACCAAACCTGATTACCTTCTGAGGGCCCGTCTCTAAATATAAACTTAGGGGTTCATCCCCCAGAACTACAAAATAAAGCATAGAAATTTAGAACTAAAAGCTAGGCTTGTGGCGCTTGTCTTTCATCAGCACTTGGGAGGCAGAGGTAGGAGGATCACCTTGAGTTCAAGGCCACCCTGGGCTAGAACAAGACCCTACCTCAAAAAGCAAACAAATGAAAAAAGAGAGAGAGAGAAGAAATTTAGAACTGAGTTGAGTGTGGTAGCAAATGCCTTTAAATTTCAGCACTTGGGAGGCTGATGTAGGAGGATCATTATGAGCCCGAGGCCAGCCTGGGTTACAGAGCGAGCTCCAGGTCGGTATGGACTAGATAGAGTGAGACCCTGCCTCAAAATAATAATGATAATTTAGAGCTTGGGATGTAGCTCAGTGGTCTAGCGTTTGCCTAGTATGACCAAGACCCTGGAGTTCAATCACTAGCACTGCAACAAATCAACAAACATGACTTTGGCGGGCACATTCAAACCGTAGCTGTACCCCCTTGTAGCCCTCAAGTGCTGGCCCCAGCTAAGCGACGGGAGAAGGCAGCTGCGTTAGAAGCAGGAGGTGTGTGGGCTCTGGATTGTACTCCTGATGCCCGTCGCAGCTCCATCCTCCCTGGCTCAGACACCCTCTGCCTGGCTGGCCTCACGTCTAAGAGGGCAGCAGCACGCACTTCCTAAGATGGCTGTCTAATGAAGCAATATTTTCAAAAACTGCCCAGCCTATAAACCATGCTTGCGTAATTGATGCCCGTGACTGCTATTTTTCATGCTCTTTCTTACCCCTCAGTTCTGGGCTGTGACCCAGACGGTCACTCTGCCCCCTCAGCTCTCCGTAGGGAAAGCTGAGCTTTCTTCACCCTAGGCTCCTTTCCACAAAGTTTTGGAAAGGGCCCAGAGGCCGGCTTGCTCAGCATCGTGAGTGACTGTCCCTAGCCTGTCCCCAGGGCAAGAAGCAGCTGCCCAGTAAGGAGGTTAAGTCTCTAGTAGGTCCCAATGCCAGGCTACCTCAGCATCGTCAGTCCCACTCATGGTAAATAAGTGAGAATAGCTCAGAGCTTTTCAGTACCCTGAAATGTCCAAACTAGGGAGATTCGGTGGGTCATCCCTCAGCTCTCTAAGGGGACACCAAGGCCCTGGGGGATGGGGAGGAACTGTCCTCAAGGACACACTGCCATTTCAGCCTTTTAGCCCTTATGTGTCTTCTCAGAAACTGGTGGCAGGCTGGGCACTTGGGCCTCCCAGTTCTCTGCTGGTTCTCCTTTGTAAACACTAGCTCACACCCGTCTGCCCTCTGACCTCATCACACTCACCCACACTTTACAGTAAGCCCGACCCTGCTTCTCCACCATGAGGTACTCAGAATGTCCCCTCCTCAGTGAACCTTCCAGATTCCCCTGGGGAGAACTGGCTGTTCATTCACTGTCCCCTCAGCGTGCCGTGTCCCTTATCCCTATGCACACATGATGCCGCAGTGTCAGGAATAGGAGTAGTGAGCCTCCTGCCTCCTTCTGAAGCCTGCCAGGCTATAACCCGTCTAAGGAAGAGCTTCCTCACCACAGGGAGCCCAAAAGCTGGCATGGTGGAGGTGCACAATAGAATAACCGAATGGATTTTGAGTGACCCAGAAGTTGAGGGGGAAACTAGGCTCAGACTGAGCCCCAACCACTCCTTCCTTCTCCAGGCTCAGCAGTTGAACTTGCTTACGTGCCGTTTCCAGGTTACATGGTCCATTTCTCACAGCTGAAGGGCTTGAAAAAGGGCCCAGCTCTGATGGCACTGACGGCAGTCTGGGGCCTCGGGAGAAAGGGGTGTCGGAGACAGGAGCAGCCATGGGAGGGGTCATCCCTTTCTCCAGGGTTACCCCGAGAACCGCTGTGGCCCAACCCCCACCCACCCTGAGACCTGGTTTGTGCTTTAAGTCTCACACCCCGCTCTCTTCCTCTTCTCCAGGAATACGTTGCCTACAGCCACACTGGCCGCATCATCCCTGCCATCTGGTTCCGCTATGACCTCAGCCCTATCACGGTCAAGTACACAGAGAGACGGCAACCGCTCTACAGGTTCATCACCACGGTGAGTTGCCCAGGGCACGGGGCCAGCTAAGCACCTGCTCCCTTCCCCCTACCGCCCTCACCTGTTCTCACTGAAACCAGATACGACCTCCTAGGCTCCAGCTGAACGCGGAGGCTTCTGCTCCAAGGATGCAGAGAAGTGTTACCGGAAACACATCAATGCCGTTGGTGTCTCACCTAAGTAGTATTTTTCCCAGAAGTGCCAGTCAGTCCATTTAATTCCTAAAGTACATCTCCATGTGGCTCCACAAGATGTTGATGACTGTCTCCAGTGTCTTATTAGTGTGGAAATTATTCTTAGTAGGACGTATCCTGCTTTATTTACGGTGAGGATTTAACTAAAAAAAAATGTTTTTCTCATGTTATTTTGAGTTGTAGCTGCTGCTAGAGTCAGGATCTTTCTTTCCATCCTGCTTGTCTTTGCTTCTTTCTTTATTGTTCTTGTCTCTCTACTCTGGGGTAGCGTTAAGCCCTGTCAGTTTTCTTTTTATTTTTTTTTTAAGTTTTTATTGACAACTTCCATAAATAGAGACCATATTCCATGATCATAATCCCCTCCCACTACCTCCTTTTTTTTCCTCTCCCAAATCTCCCCTCCATTGAAACCCTCTATACAACTAGTCTCTCTTCCTCCTGTTATGCAGATCTTGCATAGGCAGTGTCGGCCACCATGAGGTCATGAATACCATGGCCACTTTGTGTCTGGTAGACAGGATTGTAAACACTCTTCCTCTCCCTTTGGCTCATACATTCTTTTTTAAAGTATATTTTATTTGTTTATTTATTTATTTATTTATTTGAGAGAGATACAGAAACAGGCAGAGAGAGAGAGAGAATGGGTGCGCCAGGGCCTCTAGCCACTGCAAATGAACTCCAGATGCATGCATCACCATGTGCATCTGGCTTACGTGGGACCTGGAGAATCTAACCAGGTTCCTTTGGCTTCGCAGACAAACGCCTTAACTGCTAAGCCATCTCTCCAGCCCATCACACATTCTTTCTCCACCTCTTCTTCAGTAGTGCTTGAGCCTTGGGGGGGTGTGATAGAGATGTCTCTCTTAGCGCTGAACAGTCCACTGTCACTTCTTTCTAGCACTATGGTGAGGTTTGAGTCACCCCAGTGCTCACCACCATCTGAAAAGAGAAACTTGTCTAACCAAAAGTGAGAGTAGCATTAATACATGGGCAGAAACCTAAGTGTTTAGCGGGCAGTTTGGTGGGCATCATATATGCATTTAGGCGGATAATAGAGGTAGTTAGGGCTTGTGATCTCCCCAGCCAATAGGCTTTTGATTAGGTCTACAATACAGGCATGAATTCCCTCCCATGGATCAAGCCTCAAGTCCATGTCATTTTTCTTTTATACGGACTGTTTCTATCAAATATAGTTTCCTCACTTCCCACTCAAAGTCTTGGTCCTTGCTGGTTTGTTTCCTGCTGTGACTGGGTCTATATTAGTCAGGACTCTTTTAAAAAATTTTTTAAATTATTTTATTATTATTTTATTTATTTGAGTGTGAGAGAGATAAAGAGGCAGAGAGAGAGAGAGAGAGAGAGAATGGGCACACTAGGGCCTCTGGCTGCTGCAAATGAACTCCAGACGCATGTGCCATCTTGTGCATATGGCTTATGTGGGTCCTGAGGAATTGAACCTGGGTCATTTGGCTTTGCAGACAGGCACCTTAACCACTAAGCTATCTCTTCAGCTGTTTTTAAAAAATTTTTATTCATGTATTTGTGTGTGGGGGGGAGGTGTATAAGCCACAGTGTCTTGCCACTGCAGACAAATACCTGTCCAGCTTTAAGTAGGTGTCTGGGGAATTGAACCCAGGTCTGCAAGCTTTGTAAAGCAAGTTCTTTTAGCTGCCAGCTATCTCCCCACCCACTAATCAGGACTCTATCTGGAGCTGGCTTGAATGGTAAGGAGGCCTCAAGCATGGCTAGTTGGTATGTGCATTGTTAGAAGTATATTCTTTGTTTTTGTTTTTGTGGTTTTTCAAGGTAGGGTCTCAGTCTAGCCCAGGCTGACCTGGAATTCACTATGTATTCTCAGGATGGCCTCAAACTCATGGAGATCCTCCTACCTCTGCCTCCTGAGTGCTGGGATGAAAAGCATGCACCACCACACCCAGCTAGACATATATTTCTCTCCAGCTTTTAACTTGCTCTCCTCTGCACTGACTTCATTCCCAAATAGAGCTGACCAGTAGAAGTTGCTCAGCAATCCCACTTAGTAATCCTACTATCTTTTTTTTTTTTTATTTACTTGCAAGCAGAGAGAGAGAGAGAGGAGAGAGAGAAAGTGAGTATGGCACACCAGGGCCTCTTGCCATTGCAAACAAACTCCAGATGCATGCAACACTTTGTGCATCTGGCTTTACATTGGTACTAGGGAATTGAACCCAGGCCATCAGGCTTTGCAAGCAAAGTGCTTTTAACCACGGATCCATCTCTATGACCTTTTACTATTGTTTTGTTGGTGCTTTCATTGCCCCAGTTGAGGTCTCATGCTGTCCTTAGATCTTGGAGAATGTAGTCCTCTAGTTGTCCGGGGCTGCCATCTTCGTTGCTGTGGCAACCACAGGGTCAGCCCATGAGCCGGCCAGCTGTCCCTGACAGGTGGCGTCATTGTGGAGCTTCCAGTCCACTTGTTATGGGACAGCAGATGTGAGGATGATGCTGGCACTCAGACACACGCGCATGTGTACACACACACACACCACCCCACGCATACACACAGAGCCCGAGGAGGGTGGGTGGGGCAGGGGCGAAGTGAAGACACCTGCCATGGCTTCCCTTTCTCTTTTTAAAATCAGACATGTGTTTGCAAAGCTCTGGGCTCCAAGTGGGTGTTCTCTACAAATAGCCGAAGAGGGGCTTAGGCCAGGATGTCATCATATGGAGGCTGCGGGGTGGGGGGGCAGCTGTGGGTGGGCTGGAGTGAGGGATAGGGCCTCTCAGAAGTTTCTCCACATGCCCAGTACCTGGCTGATTCTGGACTGCCTCTCAGGGTCTAGTTGTCTGCAGAGGACTTGTTGGTCCACAGCCTGAGCAGTTCCTCCCTGACAGCCTTCAACCAGGCTGCCTAAGGCTCCTCTTCCTGGGTCATCAGAGTGCTTTGCTTAGACCCACACTTCCTGAACTAGCAGAAAATTCCTCCACCGAATAAACATTATATTTCACAGCACACATGCAGGCTCCCATGACCCACACATGTGCATATCTGTCCCCTGCCACTTGCTGAAACTCTGTTGAGATTTTACCTTCAAGTGGGCTGTGGTGACAGATTGGATGACTTCAGAGAGGTATCAGATCTCTTTCTTTGGTTGATTTTTATTTGGAGGGAATTACCCAGAAGTCATAAGGTGCCAAATCGGGCTGGTATGGCTGTAATGATTGTCACCCATCCAAAAGTACCAGGTGCAGAATCACATAGCATTCTTAAAGAATTGCACAGTCTTGTCATGAGGAACTGTTGCTGGAGTGAGCCCTGCCCAACAATGTCCCCTCCCTCACCTTTCCCCCATGCTTTCCCTACTCTTGCAGTCAGGTCCGCATTGCTGGCAGAAATCGCCCAACCAAGAGCAGCTTGTGGGGGAAAAGGGGTTTATTTTGGCTTACAGACTTGAGGAAAAGCTCCATGAAAGGAAGGGGAAAATGATGGCATGAGCAGAGCGTGGACATCACCTCCTGGCCAACATTAGGTGGACAACAGCAACAGGAGAGTGTGCCAAACACTGGCAAGGGGACATTGGCTAGAACACCCATAGGCCCGCCCCCAACAAAACACCACCTCCAGGAGGTGTTAATTCTCAAATCTCCATCAGCTGGGAACCCAGCACTCAGAACACCCAAGTTGATAAGGGACACCTGAATCAAGCCACCACATTTACCAAGGAACTAGTCCTCCTGGCATGGACATAGGTGTACACAAATGTATAAGGGACAGTTGCTGAAGAGATGGCTCAACAGTTAAAGGTGCTTGCTTGCAAAGCCTGATGGCCTGGGTTTGATTCTCCAGTGCCCATGTAAAGCCAGATGCACAAAGTGGTACATGCGTGTCTGGAATTAATTTGCAGTGGCAAGAGGCTCTGGTGTGCCATACTCGCTCTCTTTTTGTCTGCCTCTTTCTCTGTCTCCCTCACAAATATATGTGTGTGTGTGTGTGTGTGTGTGTGTGTGTGTGTGTGTGTGTAGATAGATAGATACATACATACATACATACATACATACATACATAGGTATAGATATACAGATTTTTTGAGATAGGGTCTCACTGTAGCCCAGGCTGACCTGGAATTCACTATATAGTCTCAGGCTGGCCTCGAACTCATAGCGATCCTCCTACCTCAGCTTCCGAGTGCTGGGATTAAAGGCATATGCCACCATGCCCGGCTAAATAAATTAATAATAAATAAAAACAAAAGACGTAATGGTAAGAGGCTGGGGAGGTAGATTGCTTGTCTGGCATGTAGGAAACCCTAGATTTGAGCCCCAGCATGACAGGAACCAGGCATGGAGGTGCAGGCTGTGATCTCAACACTTGCGAAGTAGAGGCAGGAGGATCAGAAGATCAAGGTCATTCTTGGCTACAATAGTGAGTTAGAGGATAGCCTGGGCTACATAAGACCTTTTCTCAAAAACAACAAAGTACGATTGGGAAATGACTAAGCAGTTAAAGGCACTTGCTTACACAGCCTGCCAGCCTGGGTTTAATGTCCCAGCCACAACTGGGTTTTCTTTTACATTTTTATTTATTTATTTGAGAGAGAGAGAGAGAACAGGTGCACCAGGGCCCCTAGCCCCTGCAAACAACCTCCAGACACATATGCTACCTTGTGTATCTGTCTTATATAGGATCTGCGTGATCAAACCTGGGTCCTTTGGCTTTGCAGACAAGCCATCTCTCCAGCCCCACAACTGGATTTTCTAAAGCAGGTTTTGTTGGATAAAAGGGATATTAAGGCAGTGGACTCCATGATATACATGTGGTTTTTAGAAAAAGCTGTGCAACTTCTGGCCAGACATGGTGGTGCACACCTTTAATCCCAGCACTCCGAGAACAGAGGTAAGAGGATCACTATGAGTTCAAGGCCACCCTGAGACTACAGTGAATTCCAGGTCAGCCTGGGCTAGAGTGAGACCCTCCCTCAAAAAAAATAAAATTAAAAAAAAAAAAAAAGCTGTGCAACTTCTAATGTCATAAACCATGCATGTGGAGATTCCTGATTTCAGGAGATTTGATGTCAACCTCTGTAGAAATGTTCTGGAAACAAGTGTCGTACCTCAGAAATTCTCCATAGGTGAGCAGAGATGCCAGGAAGGTTTAGGGTAGAAGAGAGGCATGCTGGTCTGACAGCAAAGGCAGACCCTGTGTGCAGCCTTCCAAGCTGGCAGTTAGGAAGGCCCTCCTTCTTGGCTGTATGACCTTGCAGAAACATTCCCTCTCTGGGCCTACCTTCTCCTGTGAACTGGTGCTCACCTCGCACATACAGGATTGAGTGAGAAGGCAAAAGGGCCAGGACCTAGTAGATGATCAACCGAGACAGCTTTTTGGTGGGTTAAGGGTGGGTGTTTTTCAGTTGAAGCCACTCTTAAAATGGCATAGAGCCAGACATGGTGGCTCACGCCTTTAATCCCGGCACTTGGGAGGCAGAGGTAGGAGGATCACTGTGGGTTTGAAGCCAGCGTGGGATAACAGAGTGAATTCCAGGTCCGCCTGGGCTAAAGCAAGTCCCTACCTCAAAAAAAATTTTTTTAATGGCATAGAGGGGACCTCAGTTTCTCCCAGGTCCCCGGGCTAGGGGCAAGGCGTCTGGTAGACAGGACACACAGAGTGGAGACCATGTTCCCTGCCCCTCCTCCATCTCCAAACTCTCCAGGTCCGATCATCAGCTTCCCTTCCCCAAAGGCCCTGCTGTGCCTCCGCGACTTGGGTGTTCTCATCTGCGGCTCCAGCCTGTCTGCCACCAGCAGCATCTGATGAGAGCCCCATCCATTATTTATTTCCTCTGACTGTGCCTATGCCACGGCCTCTTCCGCTGCTGACTGGGTGAGGAAAGAGGATGAGCGGTTCCTGGCATTTATGGTCCCACAAGGCAGTGGGCATATCAGGCCTCTATGCCAAGGCTACTGAGCTAACCTTCTACCTCCAGAGCTTGCTCTGCCTTCTCCATGGTGCCGTGGGCTTGCTTCATCATGGCAGGCCACAGGGCAGTAAATATGGTCCCAGGAGCAGAAGGGGCTTTGGGAAGGACTTAAGGTTGGTTGGTAAACAAGAATTCTCAGATCTCTTGGGGCTAAGCTTGCTTGCAAAGCCTCCAAGCCTGGCTTCAATTCCCTAGCCACCCATGTAAAGCTGGATGGGCATTCATTTGCAGTGGCAAGAACCCAAGAATATGTGCAAATAAATTAAAAACAAAAAAAAGAATTCATCTCTCTAGCCATGTCCTTCCATAGCATACGGAATTGAAAGCTGTAATTAAAATGCAAAGACAATTTACCTTTTATATCGAGCCTGGGGTGTAGCTCTCAGAACACTTGCTGTCATGTGGGAGGCCCAAGAGTTAGTTTGCAGCAGCAAGAGGCCCTGGTTTGCCCATACTTATTTACTTTCTCTTTCTCTCTCTCTTACACACACACACACACCCCTACATACATAAATAAATAATATATAAAATTAACCTTAACATCCACTTTAACCATTCCATTCCCAAGGCAAAGACGAAAAACAAAACTGCCAATTTTCTTTATATATATATATATAATTTTATTTATTTTTATTTGAGAGAGAGAAAGAAGCAAAGGGGGGGGGGGAGAGAATGGGTGTGCCAGGGCATGAAGTCATTGCAAAAGAACTCCAGATGCATGTGCCACTTGTGCATCTGGCTTACATGGGTCCTGGAGAATCGAACCGGGGTCCTCTGGCTTTGCAGGCAAACGCCTTAACCACTAAACCATCTCTCCAGCCCATAAAACTGCCAGGTTTCAAGGTCCCTTCCCTAACTACCTAACAAGTTTCTTCTTCTCAGTGAAGATCAATATCATGGCTGCCATCTGCTTTATCTCCGTTCTTATTGATCTTGGGCCCCTCGCTGCAGGTCAAGGTGATGCCCGGTGACCATGCCCTGTCCACAGACTGTTCCTGCCATCATTGCCTCTAACCTCATCACTCATCATAGTCCATTCATCACCACCCCCCAGCCCACATTGCCTAAGGCATCATCATTGATGAAGCCTGTATTTCTGCCACCCTTGCGTGCAGCTTGACTCTAAGGGCCATTGCACCCATGTGCCACTGTGCCCCATTTCGGACATCAGGGCCCTGACTTCAGGACAGGGGATGGTCATGATTGACAGTTTCTCCTCTGAGTCCCAGGGAGGTGTGATCCCTGGTGTTGGGGGATGTTATCAACTGCAGGATACTCCATGACCTCAAGCCCTGAGGCAGCCTCTCCTTGTTCATCTTATTCCAGTTGCTGCATAGAATGTAAGCAAAAGCCTGCAGTTTCTTCTTTTATTAAATATTTTATGTACTTATTTGCAAGCAGAGAGAATGGTGCATCAGGCCCTCTAGCTGGTGCTCATGAACTTCAGATGCATGTGCCACCTTGTGCATCTGGCTTTATGTGGATATGAGGGAATCAAACTTCGGGTCATTAGGTTTTGTAGGCAAACCATTTAACCACTGAACCATCTCTCCAGGCCTCCTGCAGTCCCTTCTTATTCCTGAATCTGCTTTTTTTTTTTTTTTTTTTTTTTTTTGGTTTTTTGAGGTAGGGTTTCACTCTAAGTCAGGCTGACCTGGAACTATGTAGTCTCAGGGTAGCTTCGAACTCACAGTGATCCTCCTATTTCTGCCTTCCAAGTGCTGGGATTAAAGGTGTGTGCCACCATGCCCAGCCTGAATCTGCTTTTAATGGTTTCAGTTACCCACAGTCAACCACTGTCCAAAAATACTGCAAGGACATCTTCAGAAACAAATGATTCAGGAGTTAGGGATATGGCCTCACTGGGTAGCACTTGATGATCAAGTGTGAGAACCTGAGTTCGGATCCCCAGGCAGGTGTGGCAGCACACCTGTAATTCCACCACCTGGCTTGGGGGTGGATACAGGGAATCCTGGGACCGCTGGCCAGCTAGATGAGCCATATCAATAAACGCTGGGCTCAAGTGACAGAGTCTGCCTCAGTAAGGAGGAGGGTGATTGAGGAAGACACCAGACTTCAACTTCTGGCTTATGCACATATGCACATGAACACACACACACACATAGGAACATATGTGCTCATACCACAACACAGACAAAGAAAAAATAATTAGTTTTTAAATAACTTACCACAGTTTGTTAGTTTCCTATTTTATTATTATTTGTCTCTTCCTGTGTACCTAGTTTATAAGTTAAACATTATAGGTGTTATGTATAAGAAAGAGTATACATAAGGTTTGAAATGATCTGGTCTTGGGCACTTTTGGGTTGCATGTAACTGAGTGACATCAATACACAGGAGTTCAGGGTCCCCATTAGCTTTAAAGCCAACAGAAACTCATCCTGTGACTGGGCCACTTGCTTAGCTTCCATGCTCCGAGGCCTCGGTTTCCTCACAGGTGGTATCTTGTGTGCCCCCATGCATTTGCTGTTTCCCTCTGCCCCTACCCAGCCCAGGGGAAGAAGGCTTCAGACTGGTGCCAGGTGTATGTGAGTCATAGGCATTCAGGCTCCAAGTTATGTGTGGATGAATACAGATGTGTGTGTGGTGTGTGAGTGTGTGGTTATATTTTATTTTTTGCTCCATTGCACTTAAGTCACATTTTCCTATCCTCCTATCCAACCTCTAAAAGCACTTTGTGGTATAAAATCTCTCATCATTTGATCCACTCTACAGAAATAAACCAACTCCTCTGCCGTCATCTTCCCTGAAAAGTGGCCCTGCGTCATGCAGAGGCTGGCAGGGAGAAGCCTGCCCTGCTCAAAAACACTTCATCATAATCCCCCCAGCGTCCCCAATCCTCTTCGGTCCCTAGGGGACTGCTCCAGTTTCTTGGGTTGTTGTTACTGGAATGCCAGCTGCTCATCGTACAAGCCATCCACACAGACCTGCTCTGTCTGTTTTGGACCTTGCAAACCTCTGCTTAGCTCATCTCATGAAAATACCATTAAAGAAATGCCAGTTTGGTGTGCCCTTCCCTCTCCCCTTCACTGCGTCACCTGGCCTTCCACCACTTGGCACTGATTGATCTGTTAAGGCTCCACTGTCACACCAGAATCTTACAATGGCTTTATGTCAGTAGCTGGATATCGACAGCTGGACAGTAAGCATAAGAGTAGTAGCCAATATTTAAAAAAAAAAAAAAAAGTGTAGGGGGCTGGAAAGATGGCTTAGCGGTTGATGTGCTTGCCTGCAAGGCCTAAGGAGCAGAGTTTGATTCCCCAGTACACACGTAAAGCCAGATGCACAATGTGGTGCATGTGTCTGGAGTTCATTTTCAGTGGCAAGAGGCCCTTGCATTCTATCTCCCTCTCTCTTTCTCATCCCTCCTCCCTCCCTCTCTCTCCTTGCAAATAAATAAATAAAATATTATATATGTGTGTGTGTGTATGTAATATATAGATATAAATGATGCAACTAACCTACTCATCATCACCTGGCCTACTTTAAATATGTCTAAACACTTGCAGCTGAGCAAAATCACCTAACACAAGGTCTGTTTGGCAGTGAAGTATGAGAATATCTCATGCAATTTATTGAATACTATACTAAATGTGGAAAATGGAGTGGTAGTGCGGACATAACTTTTGCATCAGAATAAAGTTAAACCTTCCTAAGTCAGATCATCGTAAGTCAAGGACTGTATGTGACTTGGGGAGAGAGGCTCAGACGTTAAGGGAGCTTGCTTGCAAAACCTGCTAGCCTAAGTTCAGTTCCCTAGTACCCACAAAAAGCTATATGCACAAAATGGCATATGTGTCTAGAGTTGGGTTTGAGGCCCTGACACACTTACTTGCACGTTTGTGCTCGCTCGCTCTCTCTCTCAAATAAGTGAATAAAAAAAAAGGTGGCTCATGCCTTTAATCCCAGCACTTGGGAGACAGAGGTAAGAGGATCACCATGTGTTCATGGCTACCCTGAGACTACATAGTGAATTCCAGGTCAGCCTGGGCTACAGTGAGACCCTACCTTGAAGAAGAAGAAAAAAAAAGAAACGAAGGAAGGAAGGAAGAAAGAAGGGAGGGAGGAAGGGAGGAAGGTGGGAAGGAAAGGACTGTATTAATTAGGTGGTCTATATCTAAGAAACTAGAAGGTGTCATGCTAAAAGCAAAGACAGCTAGGTATAGTGGCACACACCTGTAACCCTAACATTTGGGAGATGGAGGCAGAGAGATCAGGAGTTTAAGGGCATCCTCCACTCCATATCAAGTTTGACGCCAGTCTGGACTACATGAGACCCTGTCTGAAATATAAAAATTAAAAAAAAAAATTAGAAAAAGAAAAGGCAGACTCCAACTTTTTTTAAAATTTACTATTCATATATTTATTTTTGGTGGGTGTACAGATGTGTGTGTCACTTCCTAGGAACAGAATCCTTTTTTTTTTTAAGACAGTCTCTCTTCCAACTGGCCAAGTAGGCTACCTGGCTGGCCAGCATGCCCCTGGAATCCACCTGTCTCCACCTCCCCAGTTCTGGAATTACAGACACACATGCCACTATGCCCAGCTTTTTTATGTGGGCTCTGGGGGTTGAACTCAGTTCCAGATGCATGTTCAATCATGTGCATCTGGCTTACGTTGGTACTGGGGAATTGAACTTTGGTCCTTAGGCTTCGCAGGCAAGCACCTTAACTGCTGAGCCATCTCTCTAGCCCCACGTCCTCATGTTTGCATTGTAAACATTTTACCCACTGAGCTATCTCCTCAGCCTTCTCCAACATACATTTATTTATCTCACTTTAGACCAGGCTGACCTAAAATTCACTCTGTAGCCCAGACTGGCCTCAAACTCATGACAATCCTCCTATCTTAGCTTCCCAAGTGCTGGAATTACAGGCATGAGCCACCATATGCAGCCTCCAACATTTATTTTGAACCCCAATTTGGCCATTTGTTGTGGCATTGGACAGTTGATTCAGAATCTCTGAGCTTAAACCAGGCATGGTGGTGCATGCCTTTAATCCCAGCACTTGGGAGTCAAAGGTAGGAGGATCGCCATGAATTCAAGGCCAGCCTGAGAATATAGACAACCAAATTTGTGAGCTTAAGTTTTCCTTAGCTCTATGATAAATATAAGAATAAATAGAACAGGCTAGTGGAAAGAAAGGATTCAGTAGTGGGGGGGAAAGGAGGGCAGACAAAAGAGAGGGGGTATATTAATAGTTTATTGTGTATATGTGTGGAGATTGTCAATAAAAAGTTAAATAGCTGGGCGTGGTGGCACATGCCTTTAATCCCAGCACTCAGGAGGCAGAGGTAGGAGGATCACTATGAGTTCAAGGCCACCCTGAGAATACATAATGAATTCCAGGTCAGCCTGGGCTAGAGTAAGACCCTACCTCGAAAAACCAAAAAAAAAAAAAAAAGTGAAATAAATAGGGTTGGAGGGATCGCTTAGCAGTTAAGGCATTTGCCTGCAAAGCCAAAGGATGTAGGTTCGATTCCCCAGGACCCATGTTAGCCAGATGCACAAGGGGGCACACTCGTCTGGAGTTCATTTGCAGTGGCTGGAGGCCCTGGCACGCCCATTCTCTCTCTCCCTCTTTCTCTGTCAAATAAGTAAATAAATGAAAAGAAAATATTTTTTAAGTTAAATAAATATAAGAATAGTATCAACATCCTAATGTTGATCTGAGGAGTCTTTGAGGTAATAGGCCATGTAGTTATTGGATAAGTATTGTCTGCTCTGTTGGGGTTGCATAAAGTTATAAAGGATAGAAAGGCCACTTTCTCCCTCTTCCTCCCCCTCCTCTTCTTCTTCCTCCTTCCCCTCCTCCTCCTTTTCCTCTTACAGCTCTTCTCAGCCAGGGTGATTTTTGACTTACAGGGGACATTTGTTAATGTTTACTGACAATCTGGTTGTCACAACAATAGGGAGAGTATATTTCTGGCATCTCATGACACCCTCCAGTGCACAGGTCAGCCTCTTACGATGAAGACTGCTAGAAACCTTGTCCTAATGTAAGCTTTGTCAGAGCCCCATAGGTCTCTCTGCCCCCTTCTTGTTCTCCCTGGTCGTCGTCTTCTGGATGTGGGTGTGAGTGTTTGCTTCCTACCCAGACACAGTGCAGCTGCTGAGAGAGGACGCTGTCCATCCAGGCCATTGCTACTGGTTCAGCCCACGGCAAAGCTCAGTTGCAGACAGACACTGTGGATCTTTTTGACTCAGGTTCAAATCACGGGTGGCCTGGCTACATATGACCTTGGATCAGGGACATCACTTTGCAGCCTTCCTTCCATCCATTCATCTGAAAATGGAATCATAGATATTGGGAACACTTAGAGTAAAAGCTAATGCCTCAGGCTCCAAGGAAAGATGTACCTGAGTGAACTTGAACTGGGTCTAATCCGAGTCATCTCTATCACGGCTGCCAGGGCCCAGGAGACATTACAGAGCAGAAGGGTCTGATTAAGTATGAGTGCTGCAAGGTGGCTCACACATCTGCAGTTCATTTGCAGTGGCTAGAGGCCCTGGTGTGCCCATTCTCTCTCTCTCTCTCTCTCTCTCCCCCCCTCCCCCTTTCTCTTTCTGCCTATCTGTCACTCTCAAATAAATAAGAACAAAATAATGTTTTTAAGTTTGAGTGCTGCTCTCACTGCTATCCTGAGAACTTTCTCCAGGGACACTGAGGAGACTCAAAGCAGAGAATCAATGGCTGCTGAGAGCGCAACACTGAAGGAGACTTCTAACACACCCTCCATAGCTAAGAGAATATTGCAGAAGGGGGGCCAAAAATAAAATGTGAGAGCCACAGAGTGGGAATGTATACTCTAAGCCACTGGCACCCGCAGAGACTGACTGGTGTATTCATGATCCCCCAGTGATTACTGATAGCCCCTCTGCCCTCTGAGAAGGGCCTTTAATGGAATGGGGGCAGGGGAAAGAAAACACAGGAGAAATAGGAATAGGACCAATTTGCAACATGCTCGTTCAATAAAGTTCTCAACTTAAAGAAAAGTGCAGGGAGCATCTAGCCTGGTGTGGTGGCACATGCCTTCAATCCCAGAACTCGTGTGGCAGAGATAGGAGGATCACTGTGAGTTCGAGGCCTGCCTGGACCTAAGAGTGAGTTCCAGGTCAGCCTGAACTAGAGTGAGACCCTGCCTTAACAAAAAAAAAAAAAAAAAGAGTCCAATGAAGACTCTAATGAAGACCCTGAGTAGGTCCTCATTTAGAATTCATATGGAGTTAAAGGAGCTGATGTTACTGGTAACTGGTTTGATCATCATTTAATCCATATCCAACAAGTGGCTTCCTTTGAGCCCCGGGTACATTCTGGAATCGGTTGGTGACCAAATGGAAAGCACACTGGGTATCGCGTCTGCATATGCCGGAGGGGGCGAGCCTGATGCTTCACGTCTGACGCACACCCCTCTCCCTACCTCGTTTAGATCTGTGCCATCATCGGTGGGACCTTCACCGTCGCTGGCATCCTGGACTCCTGCATCTTCACAGCCTCAGAGGCCTGGAAGAAGATCCAGCTGGGCAAGATGCATTGATATCCCACCCAACCCAGTGGTCCAGTGTCCGGGGCACACTGCTATCCCTGCGTCCTGCACCCTGTCTCCTTCTGCCCTCTTTCTGGTCCAGTGTGCAGGGGTGTGTGAGGGGTGGCTCAAGATTTCACAGCTACCTCTTTCCCCATGTTTAATTTTTGATAAAGTACACCGCCTGAAGTTGTGCTGTTCCTTTCCCTGCAGAGTCAAGACCAGGGTCAGGCAAAGGGAGGTAGTCCAAGGATGTTGGGGACCCCTCCTGGGAGGGCTGCTGTCCCTTTTCTCTTAGGGAAAAGCCCAGGGACCAGCTCCTAGCCAGGCTTTGACAATCCCCCACCCCTACTGTTTGGACACACTGCTAGTTTTCTTCCAGGCACCTAGCCTAGGTTTTCACCCTTGGGACCAGGCTCCCCAAGGGTAATTGCCTGGTGCTTTTAGCCCAGGATGGTAATTTCCAGTCAACCCCCTGGTTTTGGCACTAGAGCCCAAACTTCTTATCTTTTGTCCCAGCCCCTGCCTTAGTCTTTCAAGAAACAGATGTGACGTTGCTTGGCAGCAGTGTCAGAGACTCAGATCTGCCCACCAATCATGACGCAGGTCACCAGTGCCCCTTCCTCTGTTGTCCTTGTTCCTCTGAATCCCCCACCAATGTGCCTCGGCCACTGGGCTGTGTGGCAATAGCATCTCTTGGTGAAGGGGTTGGTTCCCACTGCCAAGTCCGCCCCCCCCCACCATGGTTACACTCTGCAGTGGCCAGGGTTGGGACTGTGTGACTGAGAAGTCAACCTTGGAGGACCACATAAACACAATCTGTGCCCTTACGTTCAGGTGGCAAGCATCCTTCCTTGCAACACAACCATGCCTTGGCCTCTCCCGGACAGCTACCATTGGTCCCAAGGCCTTAGCTGGGGGAAGCAAAGCAGGCAGACACCTCTCCTCTTTGGGTAAAAGCTCTTGGAGGGGGACTTGTGTGCCAAGCATTTACAGCCTCTGCAGCCCAGCTGGGGGCTCAACTTGCCACTGAGTTCCCCTATTGACTGAGCACATACCAAGGCATTCCCAGCCCCTCGGGGGCTCCAGTGTCTCCCACTTGCTCCTAAGGTGGGTCCTTTCCCACTGCTCCCCCTTTACCCCATTCCCTTTTCATCCTGAAAGAAAGAGCCATGGTCCAGGCATGAATTCCACCCAGGGAATTTTAGCTATGCCCTTGTGTCCCAGGGAGAGAGCTGCCTGCCTGTGTCTCGTTTATATCAAGTCTATTTGCATACTTTTATATTGAAGGGGACTTTCAGGAGAGGGATTTTTTTCTTAATGATCTCAATGATAGATAGCTCAAGTCTCTGTAATTTTTGGCTCTGAATTCCAGTTAGCAAAGCTTCCCCTTTCGCATATGCGTCGACTAATGTTGTGTATGTAAACTGCCTTTGGTTATTTCTGATAATCTGTAGCCACTTGGGCGGATTTTTTTTAAAACATGCTGTTCCCCAGTTAAGTTTGGTGAGTGAATATGTGCACTTGTGGAGGGTGGGGCAGGGAGGGGTGGGGGTGGGGCATATGTGGCATGCACATGAGTTGTAATTCCACTTTTATGCATTTAAAAAAAAATTCTCTGAGGACATTATGCCAGGGAAGAGACACCTCTGACCTGATATTCTTATGAACAAAATATTGAGGGAAAAATATGTTTTAGTTCTTTCCCCACGCATTGGGTTCAAATAGATGATTAAAAAGCTGATTTTTGGAAGTTTTTTCTGTGCTCCTTTCTGCCTTTTGTAGCTGGATAGCCTGGAGGCTAGAACCACACAGTGAGAATGAAATGTAATTTTCGAGGACAGAAGTTATAAGTCTCGAAAAAAAAATCCATGTAGGCTACTTAGCTGTTAGGAACTTTGACCTTCCAGAAATTTCAGTTGGCTTTATCTTGGCAGGATCACATCTATATAGGCCTGGGCAGGCTTTAGAAAAGGGGCTTATTGTTATCACGTTTAATCATTGGCACCTTAATTCCATGTATTGATTACTGGGATGAGAGAATCCTGTTTTGTCATCACATATTGACGGTTGAGGCAACTCCACCATTTAGGCTGACAGTCCAGACACTTGTAAGACCCTAGTCGTGTTGAAGATTTTTACCAAAAAACAAAAGAATCATTATCTTGTCTCCCGTGTGTCCTTAGGCACTGGCCTTTAGTTTGTTTTGGTTTGCTAGTGCTGGGGATAGAACCCAAGTTTAGTATTTACCATCTCAGGGCCAGGACAAAACACCCAAGCAGAAGCAGCTTATGGGAGGAAAAGATTTATTTCAGGCTTACAAGTTTTTTTGTTTTATTTATTTTTTATTTATTTGAAAGTGACAGAGAAAGAGGCAGAGAGACAGAGAGAATGGGCTCACCAGGGCCTCCAGACACTGCAAACGAACTCCAGATGCATGAGCCACCTGGCTTATGTGGGTCCTGGGGAATCAAGCCTCAAACCAGGGTCCTTAAGCTTCACAGGCAAGCACTTAACTACTAAGCCATCTCTCCAGCCCCCAGGCTTACAATTTTAAGCAGAAGTTTCGTCATGGCAGAGAAAGCATGGTAGGCCTTACATCTTATCATATCGCCAGCAAGAATGACTTCACCGGCACTGTCAAGGGGGCGCTGGATTATAAAATCCCAAGACCTGGGCTGGAGAGATGGCTCAGTGGTTAAGGCACTTGCCTGCAAAGACTATCAACCTGGGTTCGATTGCCCTGTATTCATGTAAAGCCAGATGCATAAGAGGTGCATGCATCTGGAGTTTGTTTGCAGTGGCTAAAGGCCCTAGCACACCCATTCTGTCTGTCTGCTCTCTTTCTCTGCTTGCAAATAAATCGATAAATAGAGCCAGGCGTGGTGTCACACGCTTTTAATCCCAGCACTTAGGAGGCAGAGGTAGGAGGATCACTATAAGTTCAAGGCTACCCTGAGATGACATAGTGAATTCCAGATCAGCCTGGGCTAGAGCAAGACCCTACCTTGAAAAAATAAAAATAGTAAAGAAATAAATCCCAAGACTTATCCTCAGTGACACACCTCCTCCAGCAAGGCTTCACCTCCCAAAGGCTCCACCAGCTGGGGGTTGAGTATGAGGTGATGCCTGAGAAGAAGTAGGATATAGTATTAAGGACTCAAAACAGGATGTGGCCAGTTTTTCTTCCTGTATGTCACAGTAAGTTGTTTATTATTGCCAGAAACAATATAGAGGCTATTAGAGGTCTGGTCCCTTAAGAAACTTGTTTGGGGGTTGAAAGTGTGGCTCAGAGTGAGAACATGTCCTTTGTGCATGACCCCCTACGTTCAATCCCCAGCATCAAAACAAAAATGTGGTCATTAATTCCCCAGACTTCATCAGTTGCCATGGCAGATAGACACAGCAGTGCAGGAATGTGAGGGGAGATTTATGTGAAGAGCATTCCCTTTCAGCAGTTGTCTTCTGTCATTTCTCTAGTGCTGAGCTCATGCGCGTTATTCTGACCCGTCATTGGAAGGACTGGGCATTCCCTGCATGCCAGGAAGTAAACAGAGTTGATGACATCCTGCTCACTCAGCCAGCAGGTGATAAAACTGGAATTCCAAGCCAGGTTTTTTGGCCTCCAGCTTTGGGAAGAATTGGGTGGTTCTGCCTCTGACCAAAGGTTCTGTAAAAAGAGAAAACTGAGCCCGGCGTGGTGGTGCACACCTTTAATCCCAGCACATGGGAGGCAGAGGTAGGATTGCCGTGAGTTCGAGACCACCTTGAGACTACAGAATGAATTCTGGGTCAGCCTGGACTAGAGTGAGACCCTACCTTGAAAAACCAAAAAGAGAGAGAAAACTGAGGCTGAAGAAATGCCTTGGCCATTAAGAAGCTTGCTGGCAAAGCCTGATGGACTGGGTTTAGTTCCTCAGCACCCAGCTAGATGTACAAAGTGGGACAGGCATCTGGAGTTCATTTGCAGGGGCTGGAGGCCCTGACACGTCTATTTTCTTTCTCCCCTTCCCCTGCAAATAAATATAAATTATAAAAAGAAAACTGAAAATGGGGGAGGGGATCAGAGCGAGAGGGGTTTTCTTTTTTCCCCCTTTAACCTGTGAGGAGCAGACATGGTAGCTCAGGCCTATAAAGTTAGCATTCAAGAGGCTGAGGTAGGAGGATCACCATGAGTTCCAGGCCAGCCTGGACTATAGAGTGAGCTGCAGGTCAACCTGGGCTAAGAGTGAGAACTTGTCTCAAAAAAAAAAAAAAAAGTATAAGCGACTAGGAAGTGAGCAAATGAATGAATGTGAGGGAATGAACAGGTGAATGAGCTAATAAGTGAACGTTCAAGGAAAGAATCCATGAACAGAGGAGTCCATGAATGCGTGAATGAACAAATCTCCAGGAGCCGGGCAGAGGTCGGTATGGGATGCTCTGAGGAGAAGGACCTTCTAGGCACACACTCATGTGCCCTCCCCACCCCCCAGCCTCCACCACCTCACCCTTGCAGCCTCCGCACACGGACAATGGGTGGCACTTTAATCACTATTGTCTGAACAGCTTGAATTACAGACAGCCAGGTGGCGCTTTCCTCCAGAAGTGTCCCAACACTGACTGCAGAGGCCTCTAGAATAGAATCCAGAACAGAACCTTACACTAGTCCAGAGTTCTGGTCAGCATTGACCCTAAGCCAGGGTACGGCAGTCCTCACCTTTAGCTGCAACACTTGGGGAGGCTGAGGTAGGAGGATGGCTGAGTGCCAGGCCAGCCTAGGCTACAGAATGAGTGCCAAATGAAACCATGCCTCCAAAAAAAAAAAAAAAAAAGAGAGAGAGAGAGAGCTGGAAAGATGGTTTTAGTGGTTAAGGTGCTTGCCTGCGAAGCCTAAGAACCCAGGTTCGATTCCCCAGAACCCACGTAAGCCAAATGCACATGGTGTCACATGCATCTGGGGTTCGTTTGTAATGGCTGAAGGCCCTGGCTCTCCCATTCTCTCTTCCCTCCCTCTCATAAAAAAAGGCTTGAATGATTTTTTTGTTTGTTTGTTTTTCGAGGTAGGGTCTCACTCTAGCTCGGGCTGACCTGGAATTCACTATGTAGCCTCAGGGTGGCCTCGAACTCATGGTGATCCTCCTACCTCTGCCTCCCAAGTGCTGGGATTAAAGGCGTGCACCACCACGCCAGGCTTTGAATGAATGTTTTTTAAAAATTAATATTAGTGGGCTGGAGAGATGGCTTAGGGGTTAAGGCGTTTGCCTGCAAAGCCAAAGGACCTCGGTTCAATTCCCCAGGACCCATGTAAGCCAGATGCACAAGATGGCTCATGCATCTGGAATTCATTCGCAGTGGTTGGAGGCCCTGGTGTGCCCATCCTCCCTCCCTCCCTCCTTCTCTCTCTCTCTCTCTCTCTCTCTCAAATAAATAAAAAATAAATATACTTTTTTTAAAAAGTTAATATCGGTGTTTACCAATTTATCCACCACATGGGAGAGTGCACAGGGCCAGCCTGAAGACGGACACGACATTCTTTCTACAGCCTAAGGTCCCCCAAGTGCGCACTCCAATCTCACGTCTGGCACAAAGGAGGTGTTAGGTAAAGTTAGAGTGAACGGATGGATTTAAGGGCAAGGTCATGAACGAATAGTACCTTGCACAGAGTAAGCCCTTTGAGTCCCAAGGTTGAAACCCTTTTCCTCCCTTCAGGCTGCTAGGGACCCCAGAACGGGCCCTACTCCCGCATGTTTGGGTGTCTCCTGCATCGCGCAGGCGCAGCCCGGAAGGAGACTTGATGCCCAGGGCACGCGTAGGGTGTTACAATCTGATGAATCTGCAGATGGCGCCCGCGCTTTCAGCAATCTTCCTGCAGGAGGGGTGCGCGGGGGAGGACGCAGGACGCCGAGGTGGGCGGGCATGCTGGAGAGGGCGGGACCTCGGGAGACTGGCACTGGCGGCAGCTTCCGCTCTCACAGACCCGAGGTGGTACTTTTCCAGAGCTGTGGCAGTTAACAAAGGTCCAAGTAACACAACCTCCCACTCTTGCCAGGCGCGTGCAGGACTTGTGTTTCCATCAGAAGCAGAAAGCGAACAGCTTTGTGTCATCGGGCAGAATGATGGACGTCTGAGCTCTGGGGATATGGCTCAGTGGTAGAGCGATGGCTACATGCATGCAGCCCTAGAGAGAGAGAGAAAAAAAATGGGCACACCAAGTCTTCAGCTACTGCAAATGAACTCCAGACACGTGTGTCACCTTGTGCAGCTGGCTTACGTGTATCCTGGGGAATCGAACCTGGGTCCTTTTGGCTTTGCAGTCAAGCGCTTTAACCGCTGAGCCATCTCTCCAGTCCCAGGCCTCAGCTTTATCCAGAATGTCTGACTGTAAATGCGTGCTATGTGCCAGGCCCTGTTCTAAACATTCCATTTCATCCTCACAACCCTGAAGCACCTATGAAGATCATACCCATTTTACAGATGAGAAAACACTCCAAATCATGCAGGCAGTTTCCCAAGATCCAAGCACTTGCCAACAAGTGACTTTGCACACCCAGAGCTAAAGAAAGTTGGAGAGGGAGCATTGGTGAGGGTTGCAAAAGCCAGGTGTTTGATTCAAAACAAATACCAAACACTGGTCCCTTCAATATCTTTGTGAAGGGAGAAAATACTTTTTAAAAATTCAGATTTGAAGAGCCGGGCATGGTGGCACAAGCCTTTAATCCCATCACTCTGGAGGCAGAGGTAAGAGGATCACTGTGAGTTCAAGGCCAGCCTAAGATTACATAGTGAATTCCAAGTCAGCCTGGGCTAGAATGAGACCCTACTTTGAAAAAACAGAAATAAGGGCTGGAGAGATGGCTTAGCAGTTAAAGCATTTGCCTCCAAAACCAAAGGACCCCAGTTCGATTCTCCAGGACCCATGTAAGCCAGATGCACAAGGGGGTGCATGCATCTGGAGTTCATTTGCAGTGGCTGGATGCCCTGGTGCCCCCATTCTCTCCCTCTCTCTCTCTCTGCCTCTTTCTCTAAAATAAATAAATAAAATATATTTTTTAAATATTTATTAAAAAACAAAAAATAAATTAATAAAAATAAAAATTCAGATTTGAAGGGCCAGGCATGGTGGCGCACACCTTTAATCTCAGCACTCAGGAGGCAGAGGTAGGAGGAGTGTCATGAGTTTAAGGCCACCCTGAGACTACATAGTGAATTCCAGGTCAGCCTGGGCTACAGTGAGACCTTACCTCAAAAGATTTAAAAAAAAATTTTTTTTAATCAGATTTGAAGGGCTATGAGTGTAATTCAGTGGCAGAATATATGCTTAATATATGTGAGGCCCTGGATTCAATTACAGCACCAGTAAATTAAGTTCAATCATTTAGATGTAATACCAACTTTCCACCATGTGATTTTAAAGAATTGGGGCCAAGATGTTCACATTTTAAACTTCTTGGTAATTCTGAAAGAAGCCAGTTAGCAGATGTCATTTGGAAGGAGTGCTGTAGTGTGTGACACACTTGAGCATTATACAGCCAGTGACCCGGTCCAAGCCAGAGGGACACTGTTCTGCTTCTTTCCCACAAGATCCTGACACTAGTAACTAGTGTCTTTTTGCACTTGTGCCCCCACCAAAAAGACCCACCTCACTTCCAGCCCTGCACATGCACCTCTGGAGTCTGCACTGGGTAAGAACGTGGGTATGTGATGCCCAGTCATGCGTTCTCCAGGCAGAGCATTCCTCCCCGTCACCCTCCAAACCCCAATGCCATGCTCCCTCCCCATGCTGCCTCTTTGGTCAGGCATACAGTGTAACACCCAGACCATTCACACCGCCTGTCCTTCACCCCCAGTCACCTCTGAGCCCTCCACTTTCTCTCTCTCTCTCTCTCTCTCTCCTCTTCTTCTTCTGTCCCTCCTCTCTCATCTCCTCTCTCTCTCTCCCTCTCATCGAAGATGCCGCAAGCACCACTTCCCAGCAGGAACTTCCTGCTTCTGCCTCAGCTTGTCATCCATGGGTGGGCTGGCCCCTTCTTAGCACCTTGAGTCCATGAGCCAGTGAGGTCTCTCCTTACATACCTGAGTCTGATAACAAGGCTCACCCTAATTGGATGTCTGATTCGTGTAAAGGACCCTCACTGAGTGTAAGCTCTCTCCTTCATGGGATTCTGCCTGCACACCGGTGTGTATGTCTCTCTCTCTGGGGAAGACATTTCCTTCTGCCTGGGTATTTTCCTGCTTGTCTACAATGCTTCCTACATGTGCCATGCTTTGGGGTGCGTTCTTGCTTTATAACATGTATGAATTTCCTTTGCTCTCGGATCCTTCATGATTTCTTTTTTTTTATTTATTTATTTTGTTTATTTTTATTTATTTATTTATTTGAGAGTGACAGACAGACCGAGAGAGAAAGAGGCAGATAGAGAGAGAGAGAGAGAGAGAGAATGGACACGCCAGGGCCTCCAGCCACTGCAAACGAACTCCAGATGCATGCGGCCCCCTTCTGCATCTGGCTTACTTGGGCTTCATAGGCAAGCGTTTAACCGCTAAGCCATCTCTCCAGCCCCCTTCACGATTTCTTAATCCTCTCTGGTCTCTACGCAAAGAAGATCTTCTGTTTCTTATGCTTTGAATTCCACATTTAGGTGTATGTGCCTCCTCCAGAGCCTGCCTGCCTTTATTTATTTAAGAGCGAGCAAGCGAGCGCGCGAGAGAGAATTAGTGCGCCAGGGCCTCTAGCCACTGCAAACAAACCACGCCACCTTGTGCATCTGGCTTACATGGGTACTGGGGAATTGAACGTGGGTCTTTAAGCTTCGCAGGCAAGCTCCTTAACCGCTAAGCCATCTCTCCAGCTCCTCTCCAGAGCCTTTTAACCCCAGGAGATTTCTCTGTGATGGACAGAGTCTCTCTGTCTCCTCTCTCCCTTTCCAGGCAGGCAGGGAGTAGAATTCTGCCCTAGCTTGAATCTTTCATGCAGCCTCCTCCCTGTATCTTAATTCCCCCTCCAATAAACTTCATAAATATATCCTTTTCGAGGTATTTTTTGTATCCATTTTTTTTGCTAATTGGATAAGGACCCAAAAGTTGGGGTTCACAGGCCTCTCTGACCCCCTAAATCCTGTATCACTATCAGAGGTGTAAAATATGAAAGAGGGGAATGGCTGTGGGAACATGCCAGCCTCTGTTCCCTGTGGCTAGAGCTTAGGATATATCAGAAGAGCAAAGGAACTGGGGCAGAGGAGAAGGCTGAGACTAGGTAGATTCTCCAAGCATTGTTCTAGACACTAGCAATGAACAAAATGATGCAGGACAGGAGCAAAAGTGCTTTTCTAGAAGCAGCTTAGCACACTTGGGTGGGCTGGCTCCTGAGGCAGCCTCTTGAATCCACCAACCAATAAGGTACCTGAGTCTGATGATGAGACTCGTCCTAATTGGACGTTTAATCCATGGCACATGTGTGTAAAGCCCCCCTCATCCTCCTGTTGCCTGACTCTGCTGGTACTTGCTTTGGTAAGCTGTCTGTCTTCCCAGCAGGCTGGAAAAGTGCAGGATTTCTTTTTGCCTGGAAGTTTTCCTCCTTGCATTCTACATGTATTTTATTTTGGGATGCTTGTTTTAATTTTTCTTTTTTTATGAGGGGATGGGGGAGAGAATGGGTGCACTAGGGCCTCTAGCCACTGCAAATGAACTCCACATGCATGCTCCACCATGTGCATCTTGCTTATGTGGGTACTGGAGAATTGAATTTGGGTCCTTAGGCTTCACAGGCAAGTGCCTTAACTGCTAAGCCATCTCTCCAGCCCCCTTGGATACTTCTTTTGCTCTGCTACATGTGAAATCTTTCTTTAAGATCTGAGTCCTTTACTATCATTAAGTCTTTTCTGACCCCCTATGTGAAGGGGATCTCTTTTTTTAAAAAAAAAAAAAAAATTTAGAGAGTGCATGCATGCAGGTGAGAGAGAGAGAGAATTGGTGTGCCAGGGCTCCAGCCACTGAAATCGAACTCCAGACACTTGTGCCACCTAGTGGGCATGTGCAACCTTGTGCCTGCATCACCTCTGTGCATCTGGCTTATGTGGGATCTGGAGAGTCGAACATGGGCCCTTAGGCTTCGCAGGCAAGCACCTTAACGGTTAAGCCATCTCTCCAGCCCAAGGAGGAATTTTTTGGGCTCTAATACTTGCTTTCCATGTGCACATGCATGTGCGTGCATACATGTGTGTGTGTATCTATACTTTTCCCTATGTGAGGGAGATTTTCTCTGTCTCCCTCCCCCTTTCCAGTCAGACTAGGGGGAGAATTTCTTTTTGACTTGGGTCTTTCTGCTAGCCTTCCCTCTGGATCCTAACTCTCCTTTAAAAAAAACCTTATAATTCGGGCTGGAGAGATGGCTTAGTGGTTAAGGCGCCTGCCTCCTAAGGCCAAGAACACTGGTTCCAATCTCCAGAGATTCCAATTTCCAGGTCCCACGGTTAGCCAGATGCAAAGTGACACGAGGGCGCAATGCCGCACTTGACCACAGGGGGCGCACACATCTGGATTTCGTTCACAGCACCTGAGAGACTGCTGGCGTGCCCATCTCTGTCTTCCTCTCCCTCTCTCTCTGTCTTTCTCCAAAAAAAAACCTTATAATTCATAATTTACCCTTCTCTGAGTCCATGTTTTCAATTCTTTGATACCTTAAGGACCCAAAGGTTGGGGTCCACAGGCCTGGGGTCTCCTGCATCTTTATGAAATTTAATCTCTTCCTAGACCCACAATCCTGCACCTCAAAAATGAAGCCTCTGCTGTAATGGAGCTCACATTCTGTAGAGGGTTTTTTAGCCTCAGCACTGCTGACATCTTGGCCCAGGTAATTACAGGAAGCTGTGCTGTGCATTGTAGAATGTTTAGTGCTATCCCTGGCCTCTGCCCATTAGATGACAGTCGCATTGACTTTCTTTTGCCACTGTAACAAGCAAAACTATTGTCAGTTACTTCCAGATGTCCTGTCCCCAGTTGAGAACTGTATTAGGGTTCTCAGGAGGAAGAGAATTGATAAAAATGAATGTATTATAAAGGGGATTTATTAAATCAGCTTACAAGATATGAGTTGAGCTTCCAATACTAGCTGTTTGCACGCTTGAATGTTGAACCTGGTAGCTGCTGAATCCACAGGGCTGGATGCCCAGCAGCCCCAATCTGACACCGAAGGCCTGGAGGATTCCTGAAGAGCTGCAGTCTTCAGTCCATGTTGAAATGCTGTTGAAACCGGATTCCAGTGTCCATGAAGGACAGCCAGAACAAGAGGCTCTAGCATGCCCATACACATACCACACATGCGTTCAAATGAATATATAATTTTTTGTTGTTTTCTTTTTCTTTTTCTTTTTGTTGTTGTTGCCTTTTCAAGGTAGAGTCTCATTCTAGCCCAGGCTGACCTGGAATTCACTCTGTATTCTCAGGGTGGCCTTGAACTCATGGCAATCCTCCTACCTCTGCCTCCCGAGTGCTGGGATTAAAGGCGTGCACCACCACGCCCTGTTTTTTTTTTTTTTGTTTTGTTTTGTTTTTTTTGAGGCAGGGTCACACTCTAGCCTAGGATGAGCTATAATTCATGGCTATCCACCTACCTCTGCCTCCCAAGAGCTGTGATTTAAAGGCGTGTGCCACCACTCCTGGCCTAATTTTTTTTTTTTTTTTTTTGGTTTTTTCGAGGTAGGGTCTCACTCTAGTCCAGGCTGACCTGGAATTCACTATGAATTTTTTTAAAATGAACTTGGGAAAGCAAATTCCTCGTCACCCAAGTTCGTCATTAGGAAAGGGGATTTCCCCCCGCCCCCCAACATGCTGAGAGAGTCTCCAGGACTCAGATCCACAGTCTGAGTTAGTTCCTGAGGACTTGAAGCACTTGGAGAGCAGAGAGGATTTGTCCATTCCTGCCACTGAATCACAGTGTCAGGCCTTTCTTGGCCAGTGCAGTCATTTGGAACACCCTAGTTAGGGGAGATTATCTGATAGAGGGAGCTATTAGCCTACTCTAGCCCACAAATGCACTTAGTTTAAGATGAACTGATAGAGGGAGCCATTAACTAACTAATGGCGCTATTAGCTGACACTACCCCACAAATGCACTGAGCTTAAGGACTTTATTATTATTATTATTATTATTATTATTATTACATCAAGGATGAAAGCAAAAGACTGGGGCCAAATGGGTACTTGGACAGGTACATGTCTGCATTCCTGGTCCCCAAGGACATCCACTTCTTAAATAGCCCGCCCAGAAGGTGAGACACTTTACTTACAGAGATCCATTTCAGATAACATAATTGCATTCATTTAAGAAATGGCTGGTGAAGGCCAGGCATGGCACACACCTTTAATCCCAGTATTCAGGAAGCAGAGGTAGGGGGATCACAGTGAGTGTGAGGCCACCCTGAGACTACAGAGTGAATTCCAGGTCAGCCTCGGCTAAAGCAAGACCCTGCCTCAAAAAAACAAAAAGAAGGAAGGAAGGAAGGAAGGGAGGGAGGGAGGGAGGGGGGAAGGAAGGAAGCAAAGAAAGAGAAAAGAAAAAGAAAAGAAAGAAATGGCTGGGCTGGGAAGATGGCTCAGCAATTAAAGGCACTTGCATGCAAAGCCTGCTGGCTGGGTTGAATTCTTCAATCCCCATGTAAAGCCAGATGCACAAAGTGCTGCATGCATATGGAGTTCATTTGCAGAGGCAAGAGGTCTTGGCAATCCATATTCTGCCCCCTTTCTTTCTGCTCACAAATAAATAACATGTTTAGGGGAAAAAATGAGAAGAATTTACAATAGCCAAAACAAGGAAGCAACCCAAAAATGTCTACCAGTGGATGAATGGATCAGCAAAATGTGGTCTATGCACACACAAGGTACATACCATGGAGTATTTTTCAGCTTTAAAAATAAAGAAAACTGAGCTGGGTGTGGTGGCGCACGCCTTTAATACCAGCACTTGGGAAGCAAAGGTTGGAAGATCACCATGAGTTTGAGGCCACCCTGAGACTACATAGTGACTTCCAGGTCAGCCTGGGCTACAGTAAGATCCTACCTTGAAAAACCAAAAAAAAAAAAAAAAGTTTGGGTTGGACAGATGGCTTAGTGGTTCAGGGGCTTGCCTGCAAAGCCAAAGGACCCAGGTTCGATTCCCCAGGACAGATGCACAAGGTAGCACATGCATCTAGAGTTTGTTTGCAGTGGCTGGATGCCTTAGCATGCCCATTCTCTCTCTCTGTGTCTCTTTCTCTCTCTCTCAAATAAATAATAATAATAAAATTTTACAAAAGAATTTTTTCCACCAGAAATAGTTGGTAAGTCTCTATTGCTGAAGACTCCACATGCCTGAGCTTCAAGGTCACTGAGAAATCAAGCTGGGGCAAGAAACAGCAGACACTGCGAGCCTCAAATGTGGCCAGCCAGGCCAAAAGAACAAATGGTGCAATAGTGGCATAGTCTGTTATGGGGGAAACCAACCGCTCTCTAATTGGACTGGAGTCCCATTCTATGGGAGGGAATATATGCCTGATAATGAAAACCTAATCAAAAGCATGTGGTGGGGGAGGGCCATGAGCCTTAGGGGTGTAACACCTGCTCTTGTCTGGCTAAATGCATATATTATGCCCTCCAAATTGCCCTGTAAGCACTTTGCCTAATGTTCATACCCATATGTTAATGCTACTCTCACTTTTGGTTAGAGAAACTTCTCTTTTCAGATGGCAGTGATCACTGGGATGACTCAAGAGTCACCATAGTGCTGAGAAGAAGTGGCAGAGGAGTTTTCAGCACTGAAACATCTCTATCACACCCTCTAAGGCTCAGGGTCCATTGCAGAAGAGGTAGTGGAAATAATGTAAGAGCCAAAGGAAGGGTAGGACTCCTTACAATGCAATTGTCCTCAATATCCCCTCGATATCCATGACGTCTCAGTGCTTAGTACTACCTTCACAAGACCCTCATAATAGGAGGAAAAGATGATGACATCAAAATAAAACAGAGACTAATGGAGAGAGGGAGGGAGTATAATGGAGAGTGGATTTGTGAAGGGGTAAGTTGGGGAGGGGAGGGAAGTATTATAGTTTATTGTCTGTAGGTATGGAAGTTGTCGATTAAAAAATGCCCAAAAATAAAAGTTTGAATCACAGAAAACAAGCAAAGAAACAAAGGGATAGAGAAATGGCTTAGTGGTTAAGGCACTTGCCTGCAAAGTCAAAGGACCCAGTTTCAATTCCCCAGGTCCCATGTAAGCCAGATGCACAAGATGAGGCCTGCATCTGTGGCTAAAGGCCCTTGTATGCCCATTCTCTCTTTTTCTCTTTCTCTCTATCTGCCTTTTTCTCTCTCCTCCTCTCTCTGTAATATTAAACAACAACAACAAAAAAAAAGTGGAAGAAAGCTCTTGCCAGGATGGGAGGGTGTTAGGAAGTAAAGTCTGGAGACATGAGGAGCCTGAGGTTTCTTTGTGTTGTTTGATCCCATGGCCTAACTCACTCCTTTATTTTATTTTATTTTATTTTTATATTTTTTAAAATTTTAATTTATTTATTAGACACAGAAGGAAAGAAAGAGAGAGATCTATAGATCTATAGGGTCTATAGATGCTGCAAATGAACTCTAGGTGCATGTGCCACCATGTGCATCTGGCTTACGTGGGACCTGGAGAATCAAACCTGGGTCCTTGGGCTTCACAGGTAAGCACCTTAACCACTAAGCCATCTCCCAAACCCACTTGGTCCCTTCCTTCCTTCCTTCCTTCCTTCCTCCTTCCCTCCCTCCCTCCCTCCCTCCCTCCCTCCCTCCCTCCCTCCCTCCCTCTCTCCTTCCTTTCTTTCTTTCTTTCTTTCTTTCTTTCTTTCTT